>BQNB010097509.1:0-25370 GCA_026074375.1 Tanacetum coccineum | reverse complement strand
ATTTGAGCTATTTAAATCTTATTGCAGCTAGACCGGACAACGTAAACTGTTACTGACAAGATTCATGTAGAATAATGTGTAAACTGTAAAGTATTGATCAGTGTAGGAAATAATTTAAAGACCATGGTGCGTTCCTTGCTATCTGAAAGGAATATGCATGTAACGGTGTTCACTTTGGTGTATGATGCAACCAAGCAAAGAAGGAAATTTACAGATGGCGTATTATTGTGTTGGACATCTTCAAATACAGTCGTGGAAAGTAACGCACGAAAATGCTGAAAGCCTGAAACCTTATCTGAATTGTGAAAATGATATGGAACATAACAAAAAGTTATGGGAAGTTAGGGGTGGAGAAATGCATCAACTTGAAACACGCAGAACACTCAAAGTTTGAATGGTATTACACGCAACCATACTTGATCAAAGCTCGATCTCGACTCTAGATTTTCCTTAAGAATTACTAGTAGATTCTGTTCTTTTATAAAAGACAACAATTCACAACAACGCCTAAGCCCTGTATAGAAAATAATAAGAGAGAAGAAATAGAGGAAAAAGCTCGACCTGAAAAAACCGACCACCCCCTGTATAGAAGTGCATGGTGACCAAGATCGAAACCGACTACGAAGAGCCCCACCACCAACATATTTTACTTTGTAATGAGTTTTGAGTAGGGGTAAGCAGGGTTCGGTTTGACTCGGTTTTAGACTAAAACCGAAACTGAACCGAAAACTTTCGGTTTTTGCTTTTAAAAACCATTCGGTTTCGGTTTTATATTCCTTTTGGGTTCTGTTTGATTTATGGAGGCTTGATCTTTCCAAGGTCGGATTTATAATGCATCATCAATTGACACTTTAAAGTTGATAATTGTTTATGCATGTAAATCACACCATTAAAACACAATCTAAACAATAGTGTTTTAGAACTCCTCCATGTTAAAACGCAGCAATCTGAAGACAATTCGTATTTTGATGATTTTGATGTTGGGTGTGTAAAAAGAGGTAGGTTTAAATAACCAGAATAACGATAGGCCGAGCTTTTGCTATATTGGGGGGCTCGCATATGGGTGTGTTAAGTAAGGGATGAAAGTAAGCTGGGATGTACTTAGGATGATGAGACAGAGACTGTTCTGCCTGATAATATGGGGTAGACTTTTTCCGATATAGGGTAGGGTTGCATACTTATGATGTCATTCTTCAGAGCGGGTTGGCGATTCGCATGTAGTAGTGGGTGGTGTTTATTCTGTTACCCTTAGAATATAGGTATTACTCTGAAGTTACATGTAGCGAGATGTACGATCAGAACTCCTTTTACATGACGGTATTTGTTTAACTGATGGGAGTTGACTGTTGTGATTGCCGACTGAGATTATTGAAATTACCTCAATTGGGGACGCGTGTTGCACTTGGTGGGGTTGGCTCATAGAGATTGCTTGACTCAACCCCATTACCTCGCGCTACGGCGGTCACATTAGGCGTTTTAAGAGCTAGTTGTTTTGATGTCTAGGTTTGTATTTTTTTTTCACGCTTTTGGTGTTATGGAAGTCCATAAGAAGTTGTGCGCATTCGCTCGCGCGATTTTTCGGGCGTTTAGTCGACAAGTATTGTAGCAGAGTTATAGATTGTTAGGCTTTGCGATTTTTCTGGCGACAGACAAAGCTAGATCGTTTGTTTGGCCATAACCACCGCCTTTGGACCTTAATGGAAAAAATATATATAACTCTAGAGGAAACCAGAATCACATCACACTCACACAGGACAGACCCACCAATGAAATCCACCGTTCACCATCGTCAGCCACCACCACAACCACCGTCAGATTCCGACTCATCAGACTCAGACACCACCACCTCAACCAAAAAACCAGACCAGCACACAGACTTCTCAAACACCATCTTCCAAGCCTACACTCATCTCTCCAACCATGACTCCCCTGACTTAACCAAAATCCAATCTTTCCTAACCTCCTCACGCGCTGGTGCCCTTTCTTGCCTCATCTGTCTTGAACGCATCCGTCCAATCGACCCCACCTGGCAATGCTCCACGCGCTGTCACGACGCTTCTTTCCACCTCATCTGCCTCGCTGTCCATGGGCTAGACAATCGCGGTGACGTGTTTCGCTCCGCATCGCGCGATCCAACGTGCGGCGGTGCTGATGACTCCATCGCCACTTGGAACTGTCCGAAATGCCGTATCGAGTTTCCGAAAAACGTGGTTCCTAAGAAATATTTGTGTTTTTGTGGGAAAGTTGAGGACCCGGTTCATGATCCATGGGTTTTACCACATTCTTGTGGTGAGAATGTGTTTAAGGGATTTGAAATATGATTGTGGGCATAGTGTTTGTTGTATGTGTCGACCTGGGTCTTGTCCGTCTTGGTCGAAAGCTAGAGATTTAAACGTTAGGTGAGCATTTTGTGGCTCTTGGTGTATGAGGATGTCAAAAGATGCGGGTTTAAGAGTTTAGTTGTAAGAAAACGTGTTCTAGGTTGTTGGATTGTAAGGTGCATTGTTGTGGTGAGGTGTGTCATGAGGGTGAGTGTCCGCCTTGTCGAGCTAAAGGGGTTTATACGTGTCGATGTGGGAAGGTTAAGGAGGAGAGAGATTGTTGTGAGCGGGTTTTTAGGTGTGAGATTGAGTGTGGGGGAGATGTTAGGGTTTACGTGATGGGAAGATTCGTGTAGTAAAGGGTGTAATGAGGGGGTCTTGTGGTAACGTGTCGTTGAAGGTGAGAAGGATGTGTCCATGTGGGGAAACAGGGATTTTATTGTGGGAGAGAATTTGGACGTATCCAGTTAGTGAGTGTTTAGGTGGCCCGCAGGTCGGGTGGTTGGGGACGTTTTGATTGGTTTAGAAGTTGGGAGTGTTGGAATTTTCATTTAGGGTACCGCGTTGATTAGGTGTTTTTTGTTGTCTCATCGATGGTTCGTGTGTTGAGGAAAGTGGGTTTGAGAATTGTTGTTGGGATGTCTCTTTAGTAGGATGCGGGAGATGTTTGGAGGGTGAGATACGAGAATAATGTTGATCGCTCTTTTTGAGATGAACGTTTTTTTAATTTGTTATGGTATGTTATGTAGAGGATATAAATTAAAATTTAGAATATGAGGATTCCTATAGTTAACCTAGGATTGTATGTTATTGTGATAAGAGATATAGAATGTCAGTTATAGTGAATCTTGATTTGTGGACGTTTCATGCTTGTAGAAGGGAAGTGTTGTGTTACTTGTTTGTCTACTCTATCGCTTGTTGCAGATGGTATCCCTTTTAATAGCATTCCCTTTCGTAACTTTTTTGTTATGGCATTCATTTTATATTATAAGTCTGATTTGTGTGATGTTGATTTTTGGGAACAATAAGTATTCAGATATGTGATCAAGAAGTTACGTATTTGCATGATATTATTCACATAATGTGTGAGACTCTCAGCCTATTTTGCAACAGATGGTTAACTTATGCTCTCTTAATAGTCTAGTAAGGTTTAATTGTGCAAGATGTAGAGGGATATGGTAATAATTAGTATTGGGTAGGACGTTTTTGGTATCGCGGATGATTAGGTTCGCTAGTTTATAAGGTTAAGTAAATTAGTCTTTGAGTGGTTTGGGTATAGCTTGTTTTAGTTTATTTTAAAGTTGTTGTGTGTGGATTATATCTATCAAGCGCTTGTTGGTTACATTGGTTGTATTAGAGGTCTCTTTATGCGATAGTGTTTTGAAATGGTTCGTTCTGTTTGTTTGAGGTTTTACAGAGAAGTCAGATAATCGCATGTGGTTGATTGTTCGGAAAGAAGTTATCGTTAATTATTACGAAATTAGTAGATAAAATGATCGAGAAAGTGGTATAGATTGATAATTTACTTAATATTGTTGGTTAAAGATTCTTTAAGTTTCTATCAGAATTGGGTTCATGGGAAAGACTAGATTAGATTATAGGGTGCTAGTTGTTTCCATCCCCGCTTTTTTAAAACTGCGTTTTGTGGCAGGTATTAATGTATATACTGGTTTATGATTGACTAAGGATGTAAGTAGTGAGATAAATGACTCAGAATGTAATGGTCGTAGTTTTGATGAATTCCGTTCAACTCAATAAACGCGGAATAATTAGATAAATCAATTACAAAAGACCAAGCATATAAGGTTCTTGCGTTTAGTTGGAGAAAAAATTTCCTAGTTTTGTATTTTCAAATTTGTAAAAAAAAAGGAGGAGATTTATTTTCCACAAAACATAGAATAAGCAAAGACCCACGTTTCACATATGATATATTGTTTTCTATTCTCAAGAAAACAGAATAGAGGGTGGAGGGGGGGGGGGGCAGGTTGGCTTAAAAGGAAGACTCATAATTTTTTTCTTGTTTTGTATAGTTCTCCCTTGTTAGTTGGGAAATGCATGTTTGCAGTTTTGCTAGAGAATATTTGTCTAGGAAAAATATACATTGATTTGAACAGCGATATGTCTGTTCTTCTTGTTCTTCCACTCATCATAAAACAACACCCTAAAAGTATCATGCAGAACAAGATGTATCTCTCCGAATTTCTCATATTAATAGCAACAAATATAAGGAGAAGCATTTACAGAAGTCTGCCGTCAAGAATATCGATTGCTGGAAAATCTGGAATAAAATGCTAAAGTCTACGTCGATCTCTATGACTTTTTTTTTTTACTATTCTTATTATCGGTAAGTCCGAAATATTCTACGCGATTCTCTTAAACCTGGATGGACTTAGTTCGTCGTCTATCTGTAGTGGATGCTTGTGGCTCCAATGTCCCAATAATGGTGATATAATCTAATATGCATGTTTTCGTGGCGAGTATGCGCTTTGAGTGTGAGAGTGCTTGTTACTTGAGCTTTATGAATTTCTAATTATGTCTTGTTTGTCGCTTGTCGATCTTACTTAATTGTTTTTTGTTTTTCGCTGCTATGAGCAAATTATTTTATGTGAAAATTTCCGTTATGTTTCACATAAAATCATGTCTTGAAATGTAATTCATGTTTCTTGGAACATGTATCAGGTTCCATGTGGTACTGAAAAGGAGCAGAAACCTCCTAAATGTTCCAAACGATGTCAATATACGTCCACCAGTTATGCAGACTATAAGTGCCATTACGAGGTATCATAATCTGCATATCAAATTGCTTAGCAGACTATTCATTTATCGCATTCTATTATTAGCAGAGAAGTAAGTCTAGCTCATGCTTTACGCAATTTTTTGTAGGCCGCTGATCTAATGAATACAGCTTATCTTTTGTCCGACATCATCAAGTGTCATTATGGAGCCTGCCCTCAATGTGTCTGGTTGTCGGTGAAGAAAGTACAGTTGTGGATCTAAATATGTTCAAACTAAAGTGGCTGTCTATGGGTTCCTTTTGTATACGCGCTCCTCCTCCTAATCCGCAGTAGTTACCTTTGCAATAATACCAAAGAATAACAACTTTGAAACCAAAGAAAAAGAAACAACATCATCATCAAAGTGAAAGTACTCCTGGTTCTGCATGCCCACCTTGCCCAGAACTTGTTTGGAGGCCATGTGTTGGTGAACATATTGGAGCCGATAGGATGGTAGGTGCAGAATTATAATTTTTTTCTTTTAAAGCTTTTAACATCGTTTCTTTTAAAGAAAAAAAAAAACGTTAAAACCTTTTATTGTTGCTATGCAGACGGTCTGCTCAAATAAAGCAAAGTTTTCATGTGATAATTATTGTGGAAACCTTCTGCCATGTGGCAACCATTTTTGCACTAAAACCTGTCACGCCCTTAAGATTTCTGGATCAGGCGAGCAATGTGAAAAGTGCAGTCTACCTTGCCAACGGGTTAGCTTCCTTATATCTTTTACATTTTTTATTGTGATTATATCAATTTGTGATTCCTTTTATACATAAAAAATGCTAACTTTTTTGTAAGTTTTGAATTGTTACAGGAGAGAGAACCTTTATGTCAACATCCATGTCCCTTAAAATGTCACCCTGAAGAATGCCCCCCCTGCAAGGTGCTAATCAAGCGGGCATGTCATTGTGGTGCTATGGTTCATGTTTTCGAGTGTTTATATTACAATACCTTATCTGAAAAAGAGCAGATAGCTGTTCGTTCATGTAGTGGACCCTGCCACAAGTAAACTTGCAATATTACCTTTATAATCTTCCCAACTGTTTAAGCAGAGTTTTTTTTCATCAGTAATTTCTACATTAAAGATTGTTTTGTTTGTGCAGAAGCTTCCCAACTGCACAAATCTTATGTATGGAAATATGTCATGTTGGTCAATGCCTATCTCAGAAAAATGCTCTCAAAAAGGTAATAGTCAAGTGTTAAGCTTTTTTGCTTTTTCTCTTCATTGGTTTAATATTTTTTTTTATAGGTTTAGTAAGTGTGGATGTCAATCTTTGAAAGAAATGGGACTGGCCATGTCACCAATTACAAGCTGCTATACAGTAGTGGTCGTGATCCAAAGGATATAACAAAAATCAATTGGTTCTGGATTCTCGAATGCAACTCAGATTGCAAGAGTTAAATCATAGTTGATGATTCTGACGGCACCTGCGGATACTAAAGCTCCCTGAGGTCATACATACTGATTTTAATTGCATAAAAAAAAATGAAAATAGAAACAGATTCATTTGGTTGAAAGCCTAATTTTTGTGACATTGTCCTAATTTTTTAGAAAAGGAGACAGATTAGGGAATTATGTACGAATAGGTTTAAAAGAAGGAAAGAGCAAATACATAGACACCAAATTTCATCTTTCAGGTTAGTTTAATTACATACGAGGATACAACTAGAGGTGAGCCAAAAAGGGCGGGTTCTGGCGGGTTCGGTACTGGAGTCAAAAAGGGTAAATTGATGAATGTTCATGTTGACCAGTCACCAAACACTTCTTGGTCCATAAGTTTAGAATTTTTTATAGAATATCAGTTGTTGCATTTGAACTAAAAGGTGGTCGGGTCAACCCGGCATGACTAAAGTCAGCGGTTTTGATCGTTAACCAAACTGACACACCGCCCAATTGTAGTAATTATTGATTTTCTGGCTCACATTTTTTTTTCATTTATTCTATTGAATCAGAAAAAATTATGGGGATTCTGCGGATGATATTGCTGTTTGTGATCATTGTGGTGAGTTTGATTACAATGGCATATTTCGGGTACAAGGGTCTCATGTGGCTCAACGATTGGATGAACCAAGTGGAAACACAAAGACAGAGAAAGAGATATTCAAGAATCTAAGCCTGGAATTTTGATTGAATCGTAGATGAGTGGAGGTTAGTAGGCTGACAAATTACTCAAAGCAAGTGACCAACCTTTGAAAGTTTTATAGATTAATATATGTTTATTTATAGGAATTTAGTGTTATGCTTGAAATAACCAACAATGAGACTATGCTCTAGTACATGTTTAGAAATTATCTGGTTACTGTATTTTGGCTTATACATGTGTGGACGGACCCTTTTTTTTTTAACATCATGGAAGAATCCTTTGTAGTTTGTACTATTTTGTGTATTAGGACTGGGACTTGTGAGTCGATTAAACAAATACCATTTCCTAAATGAAGTTTGATTATTTGAAATGAGCTCGTTGGATTTAATGTGTATCACTTATTTGAGTTTGAATTTGAGCGCGAAACCTAAAGTTGTAGGTTTGCAATCTGCATATTTCTACATAATGTGATATTTATATATTCTGCTATAACTGGTTTTTCATTCAAAGTTCTAGTTGAAGTCCTGAATTCCTCGCACCTAATATGATTGTTGATTAAGATCCTTTCATCTTGGCTTCCACATATTAGAGTATCTCCATCCTTTAATCGATCTTATCTCTGGGTCAAAGATCGTGCTTGATTGACGAAAGCATTTGTGCATAGAATGTGGCACATAATATACTTGTCTTTGCTTTTGTGTTTGATTCAGAATAGTAAATTTCGTTTGAGTCCATAAACTCGATTAAACTTTAGGCTTTTGTTTTGTTGATTCAGTTCCGTACATATTTAACTAGTTTTAATGCCTGTGCACGCACGGGGTTTAGACATTATGTTTTTTTAAATACATGTGATTTTTATTTTTATTTTGTTTTATAAGTTATGTTATAGAGTATTATCGAAATCATATGAAGAGAATAGATTCATATTTTATATATATTATATGAGCTTGAGGATAATTACTAATTTTTTTTCTTTTGATTTACCTGTTAACTAACTCGACATTGTGAGCCGACTAATCTTTACAAAACTACTCTTTTAGGTAGCCCGAAGTTGGCTCATGTGAACCTTCGAGATCACAAGGGGATTAGTTTTCTCCTCGTTATATTCGAACCATTGACCTCCACTTTGGAAGGCTGGTTATCTTACCGTTGGCAAAAGTGCAGCCGCAGCACCCTTAAGAAACTTTTGGTGAAAATATACTTCTTGGCTCAAAGTGAAATGACCAAAATACTTTTTGTAAGGTGTGGGAGATACGAAGAGATTTTTTGTTCATTTCACTTTGAAGCCATGAGTCTACTAGCAGCCAAAAGCTTTTCACAAAGACTCTGCATGCGCTTTCAAAAAAAAAAAAAAAACTCAATATGCAATTTGTGCAAACTACAATCACGATTCGCAATTTACTTTACGTTTAATTTAATACTAAGAACGTAGAAACAATACAATTTCCTATAACCAGTGAGGCATTTCGGTTATAATTCATAAGTTCAATCTCAAGTTGGTGAGTAATGATGAACGAAAAAAGCTAATTTTTGGTGTTCAGACCAAACCCTTTAATTAAACAAAGAAATATAAAAATGTCAATGATTCGGTGAAACCAACTCATCATATCGATGGAAAATAAAGTATATAAAATTATATATGAATAAATATATGAAAATTGATTGTTTTGTTGAAATAACCGCCGAAGAAATAATAATAATGAAGTGGTGGTGGTGGATGGTCAATGCCAGTCACGTATATTGAAGCCGCGGGACTTATTAAATACCATCACACGCTTGAGTTTATTTACTCTTCACTTTGTTCTTCAAATTTAAATCTTAGCTACACCTCATACGACTTTTTTTAATATGGCATCGCTAATAATGTAAGTATTAATCTAAATTAATATAAATCATTTGTTCACATATAATGTTAACAACAACATACACGATTACATCGGAGCGGGAAATGAAAACTGTGAAATTTAAACACATCATATCATGTTAACATAAGTCTTAATGTATTGAATCTTTTAAATGTTGATTTTTGATTTTAAATATCGACATGTAAAGGAAACGTTTAAAAATTGATTAGTAGTATGTACAAGGTCTTTTATAATCACTATTAATGGCTCGGCTTCTTAAATAAATGCTTGTAAACTGTAACCCGTTTGATAATAAATATTTGGTATTTAATTTTTTAAATAGATGCCACACCGTCCGTTTTGAATGCACATTAATCAACAAAAAACAGACTTTTCAAATACTAGTATTATACCAAACCAAACAGCTATGTTTAGAAAAAAAAAATATATATATATATTCGGGAAAAAATGGTTATGCTAATATGCAACTTAGCTGTATTTTTATTTAACTATCAAGACTATCTTAATAGTTAATTGTATGAGAATTGTCTTATGAAAGTTATGTCAGGTGTGCAATTTCACACGGCCTCTCAAAATTTTAGAAGCCTCAGAATGTACCTCTTTGGATAGGGGCCTCAAAATTTACTCCCGACGAAAAACGGTCAATGATATATGATTGTATGTAATACTCCGTATTTGTTAAAATTGAAGCTCGATTATTAAAATACTATGTTTTTCTGTTTTGCACATGCACGTAATTAACTCTTTACTTAATTATGTTATGAGTATTTATACAATGTGTTTTTTTTATAAATGGGTGACTGACACTGGGTTTAATTTCAAACGATATAGTAGATTGAGGTTAAAAAAAAGTGATGATAATGTAGGAAAGTTTGAAAAATTTAATAACAAAACAAATCTCATTTATGATTATGTAACTAACTTTAGTTTGCATATGAAGATCGATAAAGAAATATTTGTTTATGAACTATTACCAATATAGTGATATATAAATCGTCATTGGATTGTGCAGGCCAAACAAGTTATTTGCTTGAGTAAATTTGATAACGTGGCCCTTTGTTACCATATAAAATATGGTGATTTTATTAAATGGAGTATTTGTTGTAAGTGTATTATTAAAGCATGTTTTTATGTAGTTTTGCAATAGGTATGCAAATGATGTTTTGGAATTGTGACACAACTTTGGATGATTTTCAGGTTGTTAAGGCCTCAAAAGTGAACCGAGAAAGTATTGTAATCTGTTTACCTCAGATAAATCTACAAGGTCTAATATAAAAAGTCGCTTGTTTTGATCTTGAAGTAGATAGCATATTTGACTCTATTTATACATGTAACTCATTGACTCATTATGCAGTTTAGTAGTTGTAGTTCACTTGAGCAACAAAGGTTTGCATGAAACAAACTCTGGATTATCGATGAAGCTCCTCCACCACTTCGTGCCAAATCATCATTTGGGAGTTTGTGTATTGATTTTCTACTGAAACCATCTCAAGAATACCTCGAGATTTGGCCTCACAGGTTCTTATTTATTTTCAGTCTTTGCGACCCATTTGTGAAATCATTTTCTATATCAATTCCTTTTTCCATAAGTTGCGCAATGTTTTATGTTGAAGGGCATTGTTGGGAAGCAAAAGCCATCCTGAAAATCCATAAAGATGCAGCCACAATGGTGATCAACGGTCCGCTGCGCGCGACCATTGCATTCACTTTATCGAAGCAAAGAACGCAAAAACATATTAGTTAAAAAAGTTACGAAACTTCTTGAAGAAGGAATACTTAAAGGAAAAGCTTAAATTTTGATGGCTCGAGATAATCCTTCACACAGATTGATATCACTGACAACAATACGCGGCTAGACTCTTGGTCAAAAACGAAAAGAATTGTTGGAAATTACAAACCGCCAATCAAGGACACCATTTCTTAGTGCTTATGACAAAATGCAGCATGATACATTTTTATATTTGCTTGAAGCCATGGTAAACGGCTGGAGTTTTTTCTTTCTAGAGATGATATAGATAGTATAGAGAGATAGAGTCAGAAAATTAAAAGTAGCTTGCTTTTTATCATATATAAAGGGACGCTTAATGGTTTGAAAAGAAAACGTTAGCTTTATGGTTATACTTGAATTGGGTTTCGTTCGCTGAATGGTTTGCACTACGTTGATAGTTAAGAATTTTGAAGCCAAATTGCAATTCAGACTTTTTAAAAACAAATAAACATTTAGTGGTAATTGGGAATTGTTGTTGATTACATTTTTTGCCAACAATTATTAAGAGAAAGCAAATCAGATGAAGTCATTGCTTGTGTTAGGTTCAGAAAAAAGTCCACTAATGTCGCTTTTACTTGTGATTTAAAACACAATGACCATATTCCCATTAATTATTTTCGGTATATTTCGGTGTATTGTTAAGTATTAGTTGTATAACTAATATCTTAAGAGACATTATAAGTTTTGCGTGGACGATGTTTTAGAGAAATTTTATTGCAGGGAGGAGTCTAATGCTTATATTGCACTCGGAGGTTTTTGGGTTTAACTATTAATGGTCGAGTGTGAGAATGTCATCACATTCAACGTGTTGGACCTTGCCAAATTGTTGTCATTAAGGGACATGCTTCTGATTCTGTTTTACTGGTTCTAAATTGTTGTCATTAAGTGAATGTTGGCACTCATTTTTAGTAATTTATATATATTTAGCTTTCAATGCATTAGTGATTTTAGCGGCAAAGAAAGTTTGTATATGTTAGCATAATGTAACAAATTTTTATATTGCGGATTTTTTTGAAAGCTGTTTTTCTTTGTCTTTACATCATGGCAGAACGGTAATCCTTTATCAAGTGGTAGGTTTGCAGATGGTGTTCATGTCAACGAGGCCGGTTAGGAAACTTTTCGTGATGGAGTACGTCACGTCAGACATCATTAATAAAAGTGAGTATTTTCATAGCTATGTATACATCTATTTTCTTATTTTAATTGTATAATCTTTTAGTGATATCTACATATGATATGGAGAATGAACTGTTAAAAAAAATAAGAAGTATTTTTCTTCGAATTTGGTGACTAAGTGACAACTTATGTAATTGCATAAAAACCATGGATTATTTGTTGTATCTATTTATCTAATTCTACAAAATTTCACTTTTGTAGTGAAGAAATTTTGTACCTTAGTACAATATCAGAGAGAGAGATAGGGAAAAAAATTGATATTGTTTCTGTGTAAGTTAATTAAAATAGTATTGTTGTATATGCATTCATACATCATGATACAACTTTTAACATGTTCCTTACAAGAAGCATTACAGTTTGTTGGCACTTGACTTTAAAGGGAACATCATGACTCTCACTATACAAGGACGCCATGTATTCTACATTAATATCTTAGGCTCACTCGTAATCACATTTAAAACACCATCTATGAGGGTTGTTGTATCCTCCCACGTGGTCGCTTCGGCATGTGTGTGTGTTTTTTTTTCTTCAGCATTTGATTAAAATTATTGAATACAAAAGAAAGTGTATAATCATTTCCGCTAGAAGCATGACACCAAACTTTGGGTAATCATTCAATCTTACTTAGAGATAAACGAATACTATATTAAACCTGGTATGTATTAGGTACTTGAGATTGGCGCCATTCAACCCACACTCTATTCTCATCCAGACTTTTGAATGCCTTCTATGAATCGTTGTAGCCGTTCTTTCTTTAGCTTTGAGTGAAATCTAGAGAGATAGAGATAGATAGAGGGAGAGAGATAGAGATGAGAGCATCCATTAGTAGATAGTATTGTATTATAATATATATATTTTTTTTCTTTAAATTTACATCTACTACACCAAAATGCAGGTCCAAGCTTAGAAAATTGGTTATAAAGATACACATGCAACTTTTTTTTAAAACTAAAAACACTTTCTTGCCAACTAAACCAATATTAGAAACCTTATTGATAAATAATTTCTATACAACTCTTTTCCATATCCACTTCTAATAAAATCTTTTTTCTTTATATAAAAACGACAATAAACTAAACTTGATGTTACTGTTGGAATATGATAGTTGGTTCCGCATGTTATACGATTAGAAACACGTGAGTCTATTGGGGGCACACGCGTTAAGACACGAAGAGTGCGTTTAATACTTCACGAAATGTATTTAAATAGTCGTTAGTTACCGTTACTTGTTATAACTAACTTAACGAACATTTAAATTAGAAACCAAGGGACTAGATTGGACAAAATCCGAACCCTAAGGGGACCCTAACAGTGGCCGGCCCCTATAGGTTCTAGAAGGGTGGTTTTGTGCAATTTTTTTGGAGATAAGGGAAAAAGAGATTTGTGATAAGTATGAAAAAGATACTTATCTTGTTCATAAAGCTTTAGGGTTGGGAGCCTATATAAACCCCACCCTAAACCTCATTATGTACTGATTCATAATCTCAAAACTCTCTTGCCCTTCATCTCTCCTAAATTCGGACGACCAAAAACCCTAAAGGGTTTTCGGTTTTCTCTCCTCCCTACAACCGAATTCAATCAACACCCTTTTAAGGGTTTTGGTTTATACTTGTTCTCCTAGCTTGACGTTACAAGATCTAAAACACGCTGTTTGGTTATTGCTCTCCTAGCTTGACGTAGCATTAAATCCGATCTAGGGTTTTCGGTTTTGGTTTTCTACCCTAACCGAATTTCGGTCAAACCCTAATTAGGGTTTGTTGATTTTCGGTCCAACTCACATAGGGTGCTTAGTTCGTGGAGATCTAGACTAGCATCTAGACGTTCTTGGTTGACGTGTTGTGTGAGCAACCGTAGAGGTGGTAATTTAACCACTACGTTTTCAAGATCAAGATCGAGAGGTAAGTAATTCTTGCTTTATTTTATGTGTTAATTCATGATACTAAAACTAGATCCATCCGCTGCGTACTCGTAGTTAATGGTTTAACTAGTTATTAAATCCCAACAGTGGCATCACGAGCAAACTCGTTTTGGTATTATGGGTTACACGCCTAGAATTATACACGATAGATCCGTTTCATTAATAATTTTATTTATTGTTTTGCTTGAAAATTATGGCAATGATATGCAAATCATTGCCATAAATAATAAATAACTAGATCTAGATCTTGATATTATTAAATTTGTTAATAAAGTTTAAAAAGGAAAGTTAATAAGTTAATTAATTTAATTGATATCATTCCCTGTTTAATATAGATTAAAATGGAAAGTAAATTAATATTTTAATTTAAGGTGATATCATTACCATTTTAAATCTAGTTTAAAAGGAATGTGAATCAAATTATTGGTATTAAATAAGGAGAGTATGTTTTAATAAGTTAATAAAATCTTTTTGTGTGTGTGTGTGGAAAAGCAGATCTTTATATCAATTATTTTGTTGATTTTGTTTCTTTAATCCGGCCATAGTAGACCTACTCGCAATCATATTATATGATGCATGAGGCGATCTAGGTACTAAGATGAAAACCTAGTGAGGGTCTTATGGTTCTCTCCGGCAAATATCAATAACATGTTATTCGTTATTTTTTTTAACATTTAAATTTAAAACAAACTCATTTTATATAAATAAAAATAAAATTACAATACATTAAAAATAAAAAACGAAATCACGATAAAAAGGAAAATTATCAATACATTAAAAAAATAAAAATGCACATTTCGATAATAAAGAAGAGAAATTACAATGCTGTTAAAAATAAGAAAAACGACAGTTCGAGAAAATAAAATTGCATTCACAAAGAAGTAGTAAATTGTTGTTGTAGATTGACGTTGCCAAAGCGATGACACAATATCATGTCGAAGGCTTGTTATGCACATTTTTGTATCCATATTTCCCTTTTCGGATTCTTTTGTGCCACTTCACATCGTTAGATCCATGTACGCTGTAAATTGACTACGGACTACAATACTATATATCGTTGTACTCACTCATTTTGAATATTTGATCTTTTAGAATCATGTTATGCAATATGATGTCACAATACATAATCCTACGTAATTTACGCACAAAATAGAACGTGTTGGTTGTGCAATAATCTCCCAACGAACCTCAATGAACTCCAAAAGTCGTTCCAATATCTTTTCTTGCACTGTTTGAGCCGTATAAATTTAATTCCGGTGTGTGGTTCGGGAGATGGTATAACTTTTGACAAAAGCCACCCAAGTAGGATAGATATCGTTATCTAGGTAATATCCTCGGTTGTATGTATGACCATTTACCGTTAAACGGCATCTGGATAGTGACATCGTCAAGAACGTCGTTAACAAATTCGAACGATATAGAACATTAGGTCATTATTGGCACCTGATAACCCAAAAAATGCATGCGAATCCACACATCTTGTGAAGCAACCGCTTCAAACATTAGTGTCGGATAATTGTGATCCCCGCGTTTGAATTGGGTTGTTTGCATTTTTCGAACAAAATTTATTCCATTCCCATCTGCATATCAATCTATACTATCAAGCATACCCGGGAACCAATGATAAGTTTTCGTGTTTTTCATATATTTAGCAATATCATTGAGGGATGGTTTTCTTAAATAGTTTTCAGAGTATAAATCCAAAATACATTTCGTAAAGTTTTATACACTATCACGACTAGAAAGTTTACTCATTTGTAAATACTCATCTAAAACACCGGGTGCATATCCGTACACCAATTGGCGCATAACGGACGTGCATTTCACAATGGGATGAATACTCATTCCACCAACGGCATTCGACCGATGTTTAAAACATGTAAAATGTCAAGAATCTAGGCTCATAACACCTTTGACTAATTTTCATGAACATCTTTACTATCGATGTTTGGTTTTGTGCCAATTTTATTTAAAAACTCTTACCGAAATGATAACGTTACTAATTCTACATTTCAAACTGAAAATACACGTATCAATTATGTACTGTTTGAAAGTAACTTTGATGCACTTAATAACACTAAACTTTATCGGCAGAAATCAAGATTGCAAGATACATGAGATCTAAAGAATATTGAAACCGATATAGTCGCCTTTGATCGACTTATGGCACGAATGTAATGCCGACAAGCTAAAATGATGTATGGATGACGGTTTTTGAAGACAAACCAAGACAAAAATAAAGAAGAGTTTCCCGTATTTGTGACAACCACAAATAGATATAACAATAATATTCATGTATATGCTCTTTATTGTATTTTCAATTATGAGTAAAGTCAATGTTTTATATAAAAACGCTACCATTGACACTCTAAGCCATAAAAAAAGAGTATCGACGACAAATTAATCCTGCCGCAACGCACGAGTAGCTATCACTCGTTTTATACTTATTCATCAGGCTCACATATGTACGGGTTTAGGGGTGTTGATCGGTTCGATTATCGGGTTTTTCATTTTGTTCGGTTCGATTAAACGGGTCAACTCACTGAGTTGGTCACAATCGAGTCAAGGACAGAATTGATGAAGATAGAGGACAGACTCGATTTATATAAACAACATCAACAACAATTAACCACCATCACAGCCAATAACAACATCGACTGTCTCACAATCAATCCACCATTACAAATCCACAGCAATCTAACAATATCTACCTATATCCCATCGTCACATTTATAAAAATACAAATCCAACTCCATCCTCTTCCAACAACATCAAGACTCGAAACAATTAACAAAACAAAAAAGATCTCAGATTTATTTCTTTTGTGTTATGCAGAGATTGACATAACCTTACAAATATCTAACACGAAAACAAAGTATCATCATAGATCTATATGTAGCTCAAGCTATCTTTAATATTCGAAAATAAAGATTGATTTATAACACTTTTTTTTGAACGGCAAATGGAATTTTATTAAAAAAGGGCTAGAAAGAAACTAGCAGGCGAAAAACACGCAAAAACGATCCAACAAACAAAGAACGAAAAGGAACAGAAAAACTCTAACGAAGCGAACTCGCAAAACAACCAAAGGCTATTAGAATAAGAAAGATCCCACCATGGCGCCAACTGAATTAACTTCCCATGAACGAACCCGATCACCCGAGGAATTATACCAGAAAAGTGATCTAACCTGGCATCATTTGATTTGTCCGATAAGGCATTATGAAGAAGAAGAATAACTTCTTTAACGTTGCCATTAATAACTCCAAATCTGATGATTTTTCGGGGCCCTGAGGGGAAAATAATCTTTCCACGAACGTAGTTGCGCGAGAGAGAACAACCCGTGTATATTTCCATTGGGGTCTCTATAGCTCCATCGTTTATCAGAATCTATCTCGTCACTAGTTAGAGGACCAATATAATCAATCCACGAAGAACCAGACTCAACAGCAATATTTAAATCATTACCCGATTTAACATTCTTAAACCATGAGAGCCACTCAGCGTAGGAGCCAAAAGGAGACCAGCCCAAATCCCACCAACGACAAATAAGACGAGAAATATCCAAAGCCATAGAGCAACTAAACAGAATATGTGACGAATTTTCATGAACCAAAGAACAAACCGGACAATCCAAAGAACTAACCTGAACAAATTAACCTAATGAACAGTACTCTCTCTCACACTCTCTCTGATGAAAAATTATAAACTACTCTATAAACAGTAGATAGCATATAAAATAATGGCCGGAAACCTTTCTTCTTCACCGACTCACATAGGGGAATCTGAATCACACTATCGACATCCAAATGCTCCTCATTTTCCAACTTTCAATCCAAACTAGGACCACTCTGCATCCTTCCTTCCAGAGGATTAGGACTCGGAATTGACCTCCATCAGATTCATATGTGCGACCCAATAGGCAAACTTCAGTAGCGATAATTCGATAAGTCCGATTACGATATGAAACTATAAAGAACTCTATAACACGATGTAAAGACTCTGTAAGGACCAAACCTCTCCCATGAGAACTTTTGTCCCTCACTTACCATATCGAAACACGTGCTTCCACACCGACCACCATATTTCATATAAAACCGTTGGAGCAATGATTGACAATGGCAAGACCCCAGGTTATTCCAAACACATCTTTCATCTGGAATAAAATTGTGAGAAACATCTTTGAACTCCAAAAATATCTCTTTTAACGCCTTTGAAGTCTTGACGCTTTCCACTTGATCCATAGAGTCGAATTCTAACCAAACCCAACGTCCCCCAACATATCTAAGACCAATCTTCATCGAATCACTCTAGAAGACATTGTTTTAGAAGCTCTGAAATGACACTTATATCTTTAACTGTAGCAAGAATATACGCTCCATACCATCCAAAATCTATACAATCGTCTTACCAAGATAGTCATCACCGCTTCATTTCACGCTTTCCTTTTTTACCTTGTTACAATCCGACACCCCCACAGTTCTGCTCCAGCATTATTTGTATGTTATCTTGCCCGACTTGTCCACTGATTTGTTGCCCAGGACCGCTTTAGCATACGAGTTAAAAGACTAAAAAACATTTTCGTTGATACTGTTCGAACCTACACTGGGTTTGCCGTCCCCAGAAAGTTCCACAGGTCTATTATTAGTTCGGACAATCTTCGCCAATCGGCAAATAAATGAAAACCACCCATCCTTGTCGTTTGAGTTGGAAAACTAAACTGATTGATATCATTAACGTTTTAAAACGTACAAAACCAAATCGATGACCCGATTTGGATCTCCTTTGCAGCTTGTAAACATCGATCACCACACCCCATTTGTTACAAATATCCCAAAGAGCTTGGACCGACGCATTCATGGGATATTAGAAAACAAAGATTGATGGGATAACGACTTTGGTTCCTCACGATAAAATTAGGATGGGATTGTTGGGAAATACTTTGTGCCGTTGCTCTTGACGACCGAGTATATCGAGTGCTCGTTCCTTTTGCTTTCTGAATAATTATTAGATCGGTGACCTGTGCCAATTGCTATCGTTATTTAACAACAGAATAGCCAAGATCCAAAAATAGGATTGAAAACGCCTATCATTTGTGAAGATTAATATGAATGAGATCTCGTGTCTAAAAGTGAGGCATTTGAAACACAATATCTGGAAAAGAGAGTGTATCCACATCGCCCAAAAAGGGAAACGGGGAGGTGTTTAAGGGGGTATTGCATATATATATATATATATATATATATATATATATATATATATATATATATATATATATATATAGAGTTAGGATCAAATAAGAAGTTTTCTTAAAATAAGAAGGATAAGAAGTAACTATAACCGCATATCCGAGATGCACCGACTTAAATTAGATGCATCTCTATAATCTTAGATGCATTATAACACATCATAATGTGTTTTTTAGCTTTTAATTAGATGCATATACGTATATTAGATGCATTTTATTTTTTTGTTCCTCTGCATGTGCCGAAATCATCAAAATCAATTTGCACCATCTACACATCAAGTTAACGTTCGAAACTCAAAATGATGCATCTAAATGAATAGAAATGCATCTAATGCAAGTCGTTGATCTCAATATGTGTTTTTGTCATCTTCTTATTTTATTTACTTCACTTTACTGGGATCCCTACTTTAGATTATATATATTATTATATATATATATTATATATTATTTTATATATTATATAAGATATATATTATATATCCTTCCAAAGCTTAATAAGTACATATATATCTAACAAAAAACAATGGTATAAAGTCAAATAAAAAGACAAAATATTGTGGAGAAGTATAAAAAGATTTATTTTTTTAAAAAAGTTCTCAAAAAATTTGAAAAATTCCACCAAGGATCGTGTTTATTGGTGCATGAAAAAGTTGTAAAGGAAGTTTTCTAATGTGGATAGTTTTGCAGAAAAATTTTATTTAAAAAAAATTTTTGTGCATTAATTCGGTTTTTTGTATATCAATAAAATTCGTTTTTGTACCCAACTTCCTTTTGACTTTTTGCATCAATATATTATTGCGCATCAAACTTAACAAGTCAAAAAAAGTTGCATCAAAATTTTTTTAGTGCATCCAAAATTTCTTTTTTTTGCGCATAAAAAAAACGTTTAAAACTCAAAATTAAAAAAAACTTCTTTACAATGTTTTATGCACCAACATCCGATTTAATGGATTTTTTTTTGGAATTTTTCGAGAACTTTTTAAAAAAAGTTTCTTTTTTCCTTCTCAGGAATATTTGTCGTTTTTATTTTAACCTTCTCAAAAACAATAAAGCAAATATATATATATATATATATATATATATATATATATATATATATATATATATATATCCTTCTAAACATTTAAAAATAGCATATATATCCAAATAATTAAAAAATACATAAATAAAACACAAACTAAATGGTATAATTTAATTTGACCCTTATTTATGTTCTTTAACAAGCAACTCGAGTTAGCCCAGTAAAATCAAACCACCATTACACCTCTTGATAAACAATTTTCAGATAAATTAATATTATGACTTATATTGCATCAAATGAGAGGCAAGTTATTGTGGGTGCCGCTTAATACATTCGATTGAGAAATTCAATTCGTAAAACATACAACAAACATTCAAATAATTATCTAATATGTCATTATAATTCTAATTTATTTATACATTAAAAGGGTGATGCGAGCATGTGTCTGAAGGAAGAATATTTTTGCAAATGATGAAAAATAAATAAATTAAGAAGAACACGGTGAATATACATTTTATATCATCTTGCCGAAAATGTATATATGACACAAGAACAAATCTAATACATTACTAACTTTGTGGGCAACGATGTCGATATAGTTATAATATATTAGAATAAATTTACACTAAAAAACGAATATATAGAGGAAAAAGAAGAATCGCAAATTGACTTGGTTGGTGTTGAGGAAAGAAGGAAACTGGTCATGTTAACACTGTGTTCTCGAGTTCTAGTTAAGAAAGAAAATAAAAGAAAGTGAAAATAAAACAGCTCATGTTGTGTTCTCGAGTATTACTTAAAAGGAAATGAAAAGAAATATAGTGTTATTTTGATGATTATGGAAGGAAAGTGTTTCCTCCCAATTTTTTCCTTTCCTGTTCTTTAATCAAATAACTCAGAACACAGTGTACAAAGTACTATGAGAAGAATGGGGAAATAGACAATTTAAACTGATTTGGTTTTGTTAATTAATTATTTGGTCATTTGGATATATGTGATATTTTAAAATGTTATGGAGGATATATATGCCATTATAATTTAAGGTTGGATATATATGTAATTATTAAGCTTTAGAGGGATATATATGCAACCCGGTGTTTAAATAGAGGTTTGATATTTGCTATCAAATATGTGGTGGTTTTACTCCAACACCTACGCGCGAGTGTAGGGGTTTCGGAGTTCGGATTTCTGGGCCAAAATGGGTTCTAAGCTTGTGAATTCTTGCGAGCTCGCGCGATCTGCGGACACGAATGCAAACTCGTCCATGCGCAAATCTTTTTGTTGTAGATTTGGTTTCCAGTTTCCTATTTTCAGATTGTTAATTGTATTTTAAAAAGAGGTTTAGGACTTCTGACATAGACTTACAATAATATTTTGTGTTAATAAAAAATATACAAATCTAGTTTATTTAGAACATATTTGTTTTAGTATGGTAAATATTTAATCTTAGAGAACAAGTCGAGTTTCCACTATAAATATTTGTCATCACCTACATATGTACAATTTTTCCATGTCTTGTTCGATCAGAAACACAGAAGTTCTTATGTGATCTTTCATTCAAGTTTGTCACGTCCGACAATATATGTGATTTGGCATTGTACCCTGGGAACAAGTTTGACGAATTTGTCTTAAAGGAAGACATAAATTTCACTTGAACAATCATCATTATGCAATAATTTGATAGAATAAAGGTAGTCAACAAATAAGTATTCTCTACACTTTATATTATTGCAATATTTTTTTTTTCAAAAAATAGCTATTAAATCATGCATAGTCTCATAAATTTTTACATGGGTCAATTAATACAAATCTTTTAGACGTTTAAATAGCATTGTCTTTTAATTAAAGCTAACAGTATAATTGACCAAACCGAGAAATCATTTGACTAGACGGATCAAACATATTTTGGTTTGGTCATCGGTCCACCTTTTTTTTCATTTTCGGTTTTTGGTCTGATACGGTCTGATTCGGTCTTACACACAACCAAACTATTATGCTTTGTTGGACAGAACCGAACTTACCCAGACCAGGACCAAGCATTTTTTATTATTATTATTGTTCTTTTTTTTATTAAGTCCTCGGTTCGGATTTATAGACCAAATTGGCTTTCCGTCTGATCCGGTCTAGTAGCCCTACTTTTAACAAGGCTCAATGTAGGAATACATATATTTTCTTATAGAAATTAAAGGGACTGAAGATTACAATCCATAACTTATTAAGTAGCTATTACAATGTAAAAATATAAGCCTATACCACCCAAAAAAAATGTTTACTAAAAATATGTTAATGTTTGTTGGCTGCAATGTTTGCAAAATATGGTAACTCAAATGAATGTCTAAATGGACCCACTTTGCTAATATGCGTGATGGCCGCAATGTTGTGTAACGAAAAGAAGGTTGTTATGCTATAGGCCTAAAATAGGAAGTAATTTCGAGAAAGGGGGACAGTTGTAGCTTCAGCGCATGTGAGATGCACACCGTCTGCAGTCACCGCGTATGTCTCGGGATCAACCTCGATGTGTGGAAGTGCATCGTTAAGATTCATGTCGATTTGGAAAGCTGGTATTCTTACTATTGCGTACGCAGTTGATATTCTATATGTTATATGATTATAGTTACATGAGTGTGTCAGCTATACTTAGGATTTATAGTCATACTTTGTGTTAAAACATGTAAAATTTTAGCTTCGCAATCGAATTTAAAAGCATCAAGTTGAGTTATCAAAAGTTCACAAGACCGTCAATATTTATAGAGTATAGAAAACTAAAGAACTCAAATAAGTATTATATTTTCGTGCATAATATCAAACAAAGATTTACTTATTGTATATCTTCAACACATATACAAATGTAAAAAAAGTTTTACCCATTTCTCCGTCACCGACACTTTTTTAAGATATAAAAATGGTCTTAGATGGGTTAGTGATTTAAATGGAGACGAGGTCTTTCGTGTTAAAGACGTGAGGAATTTGTTAGATGAGTTCTTTCTTCCTAGGGCGGATATTCCTACGAGGTGGGTTAAAAATATTCCGATTAAAGTTAATATTTTTGCTTGGAAACTTGCTCTTGATCGTTTGCCTACTCGAGCGAATCT
This sequence comes from Tanacetum coccineum, assembly GCA_026074375.1. NCBI lineage: Eukaryota > Viridiplantae > Streptophyta > Magnoliopsida > Asterales > Asteraceae > Tanacetum > Tanacetum coccineum. The sequence goes on along the minus strand of BQNB010097509.1, from coordinate 2,109 downwards.
CGTCCAAAGGAATGTCGTTACTGAATCGCAGTCGTGTCCCTTGTGTGATGCGATTCTTGAAGATACTTCTCACTTATTCTTCAATTGTTCTTTGGCTAGAGATGTGACGAGATTATTATGTCGCTGGTGGAATTTGGGAGTGCAAACTTTTTCATCGTATGCAGAATGGCTCGTTTGGTTCAATTCGGTTCGTCTTGCTTCTAATTTGAAGGTTATTTTGGAAGGCGTTTTTTATGTTACGTGGTGGAGTTTGTGGAATTTTTGGAACCAATTACTTTTCGCGAGTAAAAAGCCTCGTAAAGAGTCCATTTTCGATGATATTGTTTTACGATCTTTTTGTTGGTGTAAAGCTAGAGGTAGTTCTAAGTTAAGATGGGATAGTTGGATTCAACACCCATATTTGATTTCTTTGTAATTGTCTAGCTTTTTTGCTAGTGTTTCTAATAAAGTTGTCGTTAAAAAAAAAGCACTAAGTAGTTAGTACTGCTAGTCGTGTAACTGTTTGAAAACAGTTGTGAAAGTTGGTTTTAACCAACTTTAATTGCTTAACCGTCATCTAGAATTTGTTTTATAAACAGATTTATTAGTCTCATTTGATAGAACGAAAATACACATACAATTCCTTTATTGCCTAGAACATAAATTGCTATACTCCTTATATTATCCCGATAGAGATTTCGTGCAACCCAGACATTGATAAGGGTCGAAATACTTTATACGGAAAGTGGACTTTTACACGATATAAGCGAGTTATCCAGGATTATCACACACACCCTAATTAACTAACAAAAATGATTGTACATTTTTTTTTCTCACTGAGTCGTTGTCATTAACCAAAATGATGTTACGATGTTTCTAAGTTTTGAAATAGAATAATGTAAGATTCCTTCTCCATAATACTATTATTTAACTGAATCTTCATGTGAAAGATTTCATTCCATTGTTTTCTTTGAGTTCTAACAAACTTGTTATAACATATTCTTGCGTTTTGTAAGTGGCATATTAAACAATCAACACACCAAATATATAAGAACTACATTAAATTGCGTAGGATTCCTCCTCAACTGGGCATGATTCTCATACGAAAGCCACACCAATATATGCTTATACACACATTTTGCGAACGGTAAGTTGTATGAACAACACCTTCAATCATGTGGCTTGTGTTGGATTATGTCCACATAAAATAATATATGTCTGGGAAATTCATTCGAGCCTATGGAGACGCACGCGTTACTACGTAGAACAATAATATTAATATATTACGTACATGTAATATATTAATAGTGATAAGTAAACGATCGTTAATTAATATGTTACTTAACGAAACATTACTAATAGTCATTAAATGTTAATACAAGGACTAAATAGTAATAATAAGAAAGTTGAGTTCGGGTTTTTCCTTTTTCTACCCCTAGCTGACCGGTTATAGAATCTCACAAGGAGTGGGATTGCCTAACTTGCAAGCCAAGAAATCTAAGGCTATATAATGACCTCTTGGGGTAAACCCAACTAGCTATTACAATATATTGTTAACAGCAGGCCATACAACAACTAGCTAGCATCATTTTCTGTAAACCCATTCTTAAACAATAAGAGTAGCTAAATAGAAAACCTATTTGGTTTTAGTAAACTCCCACGCCAAAATGATTGTACATTTTTTTCTCTCACTGAGTCGTTGTCATTAACCCTAATGCTACTTCATTAATTTGCATTATCAATTACAGATGTTACGAGGTTTCTAAGTTTTGAAATTAATAATGGAAGATTCCTTCTCCATATATAGCTATTATATATTATATTATTTAACGGAATCTTTATGTGAAAGATACTCCCTAATTATCTTTCATTCCTTTGTTTTCTTTGAGTTCTAACAAACTTGTTATAACATATTCTTGCGTTTTGTAAGTGGCATATTAAACAATCAACACACCAGATATACAATAACTACACTAAAGCAATGATGGTCATCAGTTCATCACATGTAATTTAACTAGAAAAACTACGTAGTATTTTTCCTCAACTGGGCATGATAATCATACGATATATGCTTATACACACATTTTGCGAATGTTTAAGTTGTATGAAAAGCACCTTCAATCATGTGGC
>BQNB010097508.1:0-25370 GCA_026074375.1 Tanacetum coccineum | reverse complement strand
AACGAGATTACTTTTCAAACGACACATCTAGAGGTCGTTCTCTTGTATCTTGAGCTGTTGTATTATGAAGTAACGCCCCAGGACATACTTCCGCTGCGACACACATTTTTGGGGGTGTTACACACATTTTCGAATATGTACCATAGACTTAATCATAGACTCAACCATAAGACCGTCATAGTGTCTAGTCCAACCTAACTTCTTTTTCACCAAAACTAACCAACAAAACCACTCTTAATCTATCCTAACCTCATCATATCTATTGTTGCAACCCACTTTTCAACTCATCTAACCATAGCTTATAAAACAACAAACATAATACTTCCATTTTTATAAAAATTGTCAAGATATTTTTATCATTTCTTTTTATAAAAGTAACACAAACACATGGACTCTTAAACTTGAACAATATTTTTATCAATGCTTACAAGAATGAAGACACAAGTAGAGAATCACAAGATCTATACCCAAAATGACTAGATCTATAAAACCCACTTATAAAATTAGAAACACTAATTTTATAACCTTGAGAAAACCCTTGGAAATCAACCAAACAACACTTGGATATAACTTATATAACCTTGGAAATGAACTTGAAATGATTGGATCTTGTAAGAAATCAAAGGAAACTCAAACCCTAGTGAGGGGTTTTGAGCCGTGGGTTAGCAAGAAGGGAGGAGAGAAAGAAAATGTTAGTGGCTTTGAAATGGGAATGATAACCCTAAGTGTGTGATGTGAGATGTATTTATAGGAGTGAACTAGGGTTTTATGACTTGGTTGGAAGCATCAAGTGGCTAACACACACCAAATGGGTGTGCCTTTGTGGTTTCGGCCGAAACTAGTTACAAGGACCAAAATGGGTTCAAATTTTAAATCATGGTTCACTATAGATGCATAAGTTGGTCATGTTGAGGTCAAATGTACAAGTAGAATCCTTATATACATGCATGTGTCACATGGGAAGGTCAAACTAGTGAAGAGTGCATGAGAGTGACTCACTCATAAGTCAATATCTTATGCTTACATGATTACATGCATGGGAATTCCAAAAGATGCTTCATGAATTAATTTAGAGCTCAAGGTGTTTTAGTCTTGAGTTTTAGGCATCCAATACGTCAAGAGAGGGGAGGTGAACGAATTTTTTAACATTACATTGTTTAACGGATGATAACTCGAGTTTACACGTAAAGATTGCGGGTTTCGAGGGTTCCATTTGATAAAAAACGCGAAAAACAAAATTTAAAAAAGATAAAACCCTAAAATTAATATCGAAAGTGATTAAAAATCACGAAATACGTAGAAAAGTTAAAATATCTTATATAAGGCCTAAATTAATTAACAACCGATGCCGGGACGCGCCCGATGATGTTTTTCAGATTTACGTGGTTTTACTTCCTGGTAAACTGTCAGATTCAAATCTAACATGTAAAGGTCAAAGAAAATAATCGAAAAGGTTTAAAATTGTTGACTTGAAATTTATAGGGTATGATATCCTTTCCCCATTAAAAAAGCTTTGTCCTTAAAGTTTAGGACGTGGCTTGAGACGCGGATTCAGGGTTAGCGAAAAGATGAGGGTACTTTTTCTGCATTTGGTCTTCGCGCTCCCAAGTATACTCGGGACCTCTTCTTGAATTCCAATGGACCTTCACGATTGGAATGCGACTTTGCTTTATACGTTTAACTTCACGGTCCATAATTTCAACCGGTTGAAATTGAGCTTGTCGTCGACGTGGATTTCGTCGAACGAAATAGCGAGCGGTTCGTCGGATAAGCACTGCTTAAGGTTTGAGACGTGAAAGGTACTATGAACACGACTTAGTTTCTCAGGTAACTTAAGTTGATATGCAACCGTTTCAACTTTGGCGAGGATCTTAAAAGGTCCAATATAACGAGGGTTCAGCTTTCCCCATTTACCAAAACGTATCACTCCTTTCCAGGGCTATACTTTCAACATAAACTTATCCCCAACTTGAAACTCCAATGGCTTACATCTTTTATTAGCGTAGCTCCTTTGTCGATCACGTAAAGCTTGTAGACGATGCTTGATTTGGATGATCTTCTCTGTTGTTTCACGAATAATTTCTGGGCCAGTGAGCTGAGCGTCTCCCACCTCAGCCCAACAGATAGGCGAACGGCATTTGCGACCATACAACGCCTCAAAAGGTGCAGCTTTAATACTCGTATGATAGCTGTTGTTGTAGGAGAACTCTATCAATGGTAGATGTCTGTCCCATCCCTTTCCGAAGTCCATCACACACGCTCGTAGCATGTCTTCTAACGTTTGGATGGTCCTCTCACTTTGACCATCTATTTGTGGATGGTAAGCCGTACTCATATCCAGTTGAGTACCTAGGGCTTCGTTCAACGATTTCTAGAAATGAGACGTAAACTTACTGTCTCGATCAGAAATAATCAAAACTGGCACTCCATGTCTCGAGACTACTTCCTTCAAGTATTGTCTCGTCAACTTCTCCATTGTGTCAGTTTCCTTCATTGGTAAGAAATGGGCAGACTTTGTGAGTCGGTCTACAATTACCCAAATTGTATCTTGACCAGACGTCGTCTTAGGTAACTTAGTAACGAAATCCATAGTAATGTTCTCCCATTTCCATACTGGGATTACAGGTTGAGCCAACAAACCGGATAGTTTTTGGTATTCTGCTTTAACCTTTGCACAAGTCATGCATTTACTGACATACGTGGCAATTTCAGCTTTCATGTTGGGCCACCAATATAGCTTCTTCAAATCTTGGTACATCTTGTCTGTTCCCGGATGGATCGAATAGTTTGACTTATGTGACTCATGCATAATTAAAGCTCTCAATCTACCAAAACAGGGTATCCAACTTCTATTTTTCAAACACAATGTTCCATCGGTACGTGGCTCCAGATTCTTAATCATGCCACACAAATCTTCTGTTCCATAATTCTCTTCCTTTCTTACCTCAACCTGAGCATTCAAGATCTGCACAGGGAGGTTTAAACCAATTGTCATAACTAAGGCTCGAACTCGTAGTGGCTTAGGTCTACTCTTTCGGCTCAACGCATCAGCCACCACATTCGCCTTTTCTAGGTGATAACATAACTCACAATCGTAGTCACTTAACAGCTCAATCCATCTACGTTGTCTCATGTTCAGCTCTTTTTGATATAGAATATGTTGCAAACTCTTATGGTAAGTGAACACAACGCATTTCGTGCCATAAAGGTAATGTCTCCACATCTTAAGAGCGAACACCACAGCTCCCAATTCCAAATCATGTGTCGTGTAGTTCTTCTCATTAATTTTGAGTTAGCGGGATACATAAGCTATGACTTTCTGCTTCTGCATCAACACTGCGCTTAATCCCTTGTGAGAAACATCACAATATACTACGAAGTTTTCACTTCCTTAGGGCAATGCCAAAATCAGTGCACTACATAACTTTTGCTTCAATGTCTGGAAAGCAGTTTCCTCCTTTTCACCCTAATTGAACTTTACACTTTTTTGAGTCAGCTTCTTCATAGGCTTGGCAATCTTGGAGATACCTTCGATAAATTGTCGGTAGTAACCAGCAAGACCTAGAAATTGGCGAATTTTTGTTGGAGTCTTGGGTGATTCCCAATCCTTGATTGACTCAATCTTCGTAGGATCAATGTGAATGCCTTCACTATCAATCACGTGTGCAAGAAATTGTACCTTCGACAACCAAAAGTCACACTTCAAGAACTTGGCCTACAATTCTTTTTTCTTGAGCAACTCCAAAATTAGTCTAAGATGTGCATCATGTTCTTCCTTAGCCTTCGAGTAGATCAAGATATCATCGATGAACACGATCATAAATTTATCTAAGTATGGTCTGCATACCCGGTTCATTAAGTCCATGAATACTGCTGGCGTGTTAGTCAACCCGAAAGGCATCACTTGGAACTCGTAGTGACCATAGCGGGTCCTAAACGCCATCTTTGGAATATCCTCGTCACAAACTCTGAGTTGGTGATAACCAGACCTCAAGTCGATCTTCGAGTACATACTTGATATTGTAACTAATCAAACAAGTCGTCCATTCTCGGAAGTGGGTATCAATTCTTTACAGTAAGCTTGTTAAGTTCACGGTAGTCGATACACATCCGAAAAGAGCCGTCTTTATTTTTGACAAACAAAACCGAGCTCCCCAGGGTGAGGAACTTGGTCTTATAAATCCCTTGTTAGAAAGATCTTGTAGTTGGGTAGATAATTCTTCCATTTTCGATGGTGCTAATCTAAACGAGGCTCGAGCTACAGGTGTAGCACCTGGGACTAAGTCGATTTGGAATTCAACTTGTCCTATTGGTGGTAATCCAGGTAAGTCTTCAGGAAAGGCTTTTAAAAGTCCCGTATAGTCGGCACGTCTTCGAGTCGCTTCTCCTTCGACTCGTCTTTGTTTTCTTTCTCCTTAACCTGCGCCAGAAATAGTTGACAACCTTTCTCCATATACTTTTAGGCTTTACACATGATATAACGCTCAACGTTGATTTCTTATCCTTGTCACTTTTGTCTCCTTAAATGATCAGAATTTCATTTCCGTAAGGAATACACACTATCTTCTCTTCACAGACAATCACTGCATGATTCTTTGCTAACCAATCAATGCCGATGATAACGTTGAAACTACCCAAATCTATGGGCATTAAGTCGATATTAAATGGATGTCCTAACAATCCTAATGTACAGCCTCTAAGCACAATGCTGGTTTCTGAAGTTCTTCCGTCAGCTAGCTTGACAGCGTAGCTAACGTCTAAGGCAGAGGGAATGATATCTAGCAATGTACTAAAAGTATTTGATACGAAACTTCTATCGGCACCCGAATCAAATAATATATAATCATGATGATCGTTGAGAAGGAACGTACCTGTAATAGTGTTGGAACCCGGGTTAGTGTCACCTCTTCCTAGGACATATGCTTTGCCTCTTGCATCAAGAACTTTTGCTTTGTTCCTATGGTTTTGGTTTTTGACTTTGGGATAATCCTTCTGGTAATGTCCTTGTGCTCCACACTCAAAACACGTAATAACCCTCTGATTCGGCCCTGGAGTTCCTTGAGTAGTTGTGGCAATTACAGCCCTGCAATCTCTTGTCATGTGCCCAACTTTCTTACAGTTGTTACACTTCATAGTACACTGTCCCTCGTGGTGCAGCCTACACCTATTGCAGAAAGGAAGTGTTCCTCCATAACCCCTCTTCTCATTGTTACCAGCCGTATAGGCTCTAGCAACATTCTGACCTCTAGTATTCTGTCGTTTGTGGGGTGGTTGTTGCCCACGGTTGTCTCTATAGTTGTTGTCCAATCTCCTCTTGTTCTCTGCGTTTCTTACAGCATAGCCCTTCAACTTTTTATCCATCAAGTGGTTGGCAATTCGAACAGCATCTTGTAGTCTTGTGGGTTCTGCAGCAATCACATTTCCTTGGATATTATCGGGAAGACCTCCAATAAATTTCTCCACCCGATCCTCCTCCTCGGGGACCATTTTGGTACACATCATGGTAAGTTCTTGGAACCTTTGAGTGTAAGTAGCCATGTCATTGTTCTTCACCGACAAATTCCACAACTCGGTTTCCATCTTTTGGATCTCATTTCTCGGGCAGTACACTTCAGTCATCAGCTTCAACAGCTCTCTCCATGATAAAGCGTATGCAGCATCAGTTCCGATGGTTCTCTTGTGAGAATTCCACCAGGTTAATGCACTGTCGAGTAAAGTGCAGGTAGCATACTTCACCTGATATCTTTCCGGACAGTTGCTGATGTGAAACACAGTTTCCATCTTTTCACTCCATCTTATCAACCCAACCACTCCTTCTGTTCCTTTAAAACTCAGTGGTTGACATTTCATGAAATCTTGGTAAGTACATTCACGAGCACCAGGCCTATCGCCTCTTCTATTCACATTACGGTTCTCATTACCGTCACCGTTGTCGCCTCCATTGTTTCCATTTCTAGTATCATTTCCATTACCATCTCCTCTTCTATTGTCATTCCCATTCCCGAGTCCAAGATCTCAGTTTAACTGACGAGCCTCTAGAGCTGCATCCACACGTTGTTTGATCATTTCTTTAATTGCGGCAGGGGTCATCCTGGAATGAGTGTTAGTCATTGTTCTACATCACAAGACACAGTGAGATTTTGAAACGAATACACGATTATTAGATAATGATAATTTAATACATGCTATGAAATAAAATATAATTACAACACGATTGCCAGAACAAATAAATAACAATATAGATAAATAGGCAAGAGAATCAAAATAAGCCTTTCATTTCATGAATAAAAGCATAATTCGGTTACAACTAAATTCAAAATAGGTACATGATCCACAATTATTTCTATTGCTAACATCTAGACCTAACCATCAGTCTAGTGTCCTACATGATCATGGTACTACTAGTCTAAGGGCGAAAACCCAAGTGTCTCTCAATATACTACTCTAACTTCGTAAGTCTCCCTCGAGTATCATCACGATCCCTACGAACCTGATGAAACTCCTCCTGTGAAAGAGACATATGAAGTCGAAGACTGTTCACACGATCTAGATATCCAACATAGCATGAACCTTGAGGTTCTCCAACCTCAAGCTCTCAATCCTCTCGATCATCCCAGCTCTCTCTCCCATAACTATCAGCTGATCGGCCTCTAACCGTCTCTGAACAGTCTCAATCCTGATAATCCTATCAATACGAACCTCAGACATGTGATGGTAAAAGTCACGCACAACATCATCTAAGTCAATTGGCATATCCTCAAATGACCTAACAATGCCATCCCTAGTGCCAGACGAATCAGAAGAAGCCTCTCCAGCTAGCTCTATAATCTCCTCCTCAACTATCAATGCTGACATCGAGTCGATACCTACCTTAACCGTGTCTCCAGCACTGGTGTCGGCCTCATACTCCTCGGTGTCATCCCTGACATCCCTATGGTCAATCTAAACATGATCTCTAACATCATCCCCATCACCAATACCCAACTCCATATCAACCTCGGTCTCTATAGGATCAACCTCGGTATCCTCCTCTATGCTAGCCTCAGACAAATATGAATCTCTAAACCTCTTATAAGGTGGTAAGAGATCAGTACGGGTAGGAGCTAATGATCCCATAACTGGAGTAGATGATGGTACATAATCAACCGGGGGTCTACATCTCTTGCGAGAAGGTCTAGCAGAATGTGAAGATGAATGCAGTGGTGTCTCTGATGAATCTCCTGATTATGACTCTGATGTAGTCGGTGGATACAAAGTAGATAATGGAGCAGCACACCAACGATGAAATACCTTACTACGTCGTAGTTCTCTCCTCGGAGGGTAACCCAATCTAGGTGATACATCTCTAGTTGAAGATCCAGAATGAGCCTGATCTGGTGCATCCAAACCCGAAGAATGAACTGGTGGTGAATCCGAAAATAAACTAGAAGAAGATGAGCGGTGGTCTGAAGCACGAGGTGATACACACCTCCATGCAAGTCTACGAGTAGGAATAGGTCTAACTCTCTTCCTCGCAGTCAACAACTTACGCGGCCCATTAAGATGGGTGCGGTAAGGTCGACCAAAAGGAATAGCCTCCCCGGGTCGGATAAGAATCGCTGACCGTCGACGAATCCCGGGCGGGGCAGTAACAGGAGCAATAGGAAACTCAGATGATGATGATGGACGTGATGCTACCTTGCTCCTCCAACGAGCAACAACCATCACATATGGATCCTGAGAAGGTGGTCCATCAGAAGAATCAGGAGCCTCAGAAGAATCGGTGCATAAGAATGGTGAAATAGCTGGTAGCGGGGAAATGTGCTCTGGTGAAGACATCTCATCTGGTGAATCAGAATCGGAATCCGAATAGGGAACCAAGCCACACAATCCAGTGGGTGAAGCGACAAGAGTCGTCTCAACCACAGGAGCGGCAGATGAAATAACAGGAGCAATAGTAGAAGTCTCTGGAGCAACCACAGAAGTAGAAGGAATAACAGTAGGAATATCACCAAAAAGAATAACCCAAGAGGGCGGTGATCCCACACTCTCATCCGAAGAATCAGAAGAAATAGCAATAGCTGAAGCTGCCATGATCTGCACAAGCAAAAGTTTATATAAATCTCCTTTATATGAAACCATGCAAGGCATAAAGAAACGATGAAATGAATGGCAAGGTAAATATGGCAATATATAATAGCCTCAAGTATATATAGGAATCTTATATATATAGCAAGGATAGACAACATGTAAGCACAGATAGAGGCACATAGGATCACATACTGGTTATAGACCAGACCTAGTATAACTACCTGATTCTCTATAACCTTGGCACTGATACCAATCTGTCACACCCCCAGATGGGGCTTGGACGGAATACGTGTCCGAAGACGTAACGTCATAACAATCCGAACATAAATCAATAAAGAACAACCACTAATCATGGACGTTTGAAAAAAAAGTTTTACTCGTTGCATAAAGAAAATTAATTTAAGTTTTACAACCTATCATATGAAAGTTAAATGTAGCGGAAGCATAACAAAGTTTGATAATGACAACGAGTATATAAATATATAAGTCTTAAAATCGGCGAAGTCACATAGCACATAAACTCCATTTAGCATTAAGAATCGAGCCACGCTAAGCACCTGAGAACACATTCATTGCAAGGCTAAGAGATTAGAGGTTTGATTAGTGTATGGATTGTGGTTTGTTTGTACCGATTCTGTTCTTATGTGTATGTCTCTACGTTTAGTGCTTGTTAAATAAATGTATAAGCGTATGTGCCTGTGGTTTCATGTTTTGCTTAATGATGGTCGGTGTGATAAGTGTTTTTAGTGACTGTTTAGTTTGTTGTATAATATAATAAGATGGTACGTAAGCGATGTTTGTGTATATTACTGTTTTGATATGGTGTGTTGTGTTTAATAATGTATTTTTGTTATCATTTTTTTGTTTTAACTAAGAGTTAATAGTTATAGTAAAAAAAAGATTGTGTAAAAGGTTGAAGTGGAACGGTACCTGTCAAGCTGGATATTGTATTTTTTTGGTACTGTCAGGCCTTGGTAGCTTTGATTCCAGTTGGTTGTAGGAAGTGAAACAGAAATAGTGATGTGGAAATGTTGTTGTTGGTATGCTGTCAAAATTCGTGTATCAACCAAACCGTAGGCTTTTTTCATTTTTTTAGAGTTTGTTGATACCGACTGGTGGCTTCACAACGAAAGTTTGAAATCCGGTAAGCCATGCCCATTTGTAACTTCGCATCGAAATAATCAGTGTCTTTTAAAGCCATGTTAGCTTAGATAGCATTACCCTGTGATTATATATTAAATGTTATATATAGGTCACTAAGTTAGTCATTATTTGCATATAAAATAGATAATGTTTTACCTCTTGGTCAAGCAAAATACAACAGTAGGGATATGGAGTCATCTCCGGTGGGGATTTTGCAACCCATTTCCTATAAACCTTCGCTTCTAACGTCTTCTTTGTTGAGTTTGGATTGAGCTGAGCGATCGTTGAAAGCTCCATTTTAATAGTTAACCTAAACAAAAGGACTGATACATCATAATAAACCATAAACTGGAACTGTATTAAAAATAGTGGTATAAACAAAAAACCTTATCAGCAAAAATGAATATTTAAACATGACATGTAGGATGATTAGGAAAAAACTTTAGTAAAAATTTATTGATACGACGGGGTGTCGTGTATTTTTTCCAAAAAGTCTTTGTATACTATATTTTGGTAGCATTTAAAGGTTGGTTTTCTTCGGGTTCAATAAGAATTTTTAAACCATAAGGAGTTGTGGCTCTTGATAATGCAACGTATAGCTGGCCATGACCAAAGATTAGATGTAGATGATAGACACCAATTTTGTTTAGTGATTTTCCTTGGCTTTTGTTGATTGTCATAGCATAGCAGAGTTTTATGGAGAATTGTTTTTGTTTCAAGACAAAAGGAAAATTGGGATCGTTGTGAATGAGTGGAATTTGGTGGATAAACACTGTATGTTGGGGTTAAAAATCTTCTTAATTCTGTTAGTATTACTACTGCTCTTATTGATGTTAATGCTGCTCAGTCAAAGTTAGTGCTGCTGGAGAAATTAAATGAAAATTATTCTAAGTGTTTAAGACTGCTGGTGAAGTTACAACTGTCAGTATAAAGTTACTACTGCTAGTGGAAGTTAAGACTGCTTAGAGACTTAGAAGAAAAACTGCTAAGTAGTTAGTACTGCTAGTATAAAGTTACTACTGCTAATACAAAGTTAATGCTGCTGAAGGAGTTAATGCTGCTAGTGAAGAAGTTAGTACTTCTAAGTTAGTTAGTAATGCTTATGTGATTTTTATAAGATATTTTGGTAAAAGATATGTATAAGTTATTTGTTTAGAAGATTATGATTACTTAGGAAAGTATTGTAAGCCGTTTAGGACTCCTTGGTGTGTAAAAGGAGGTCCCAGGGCATAGAGATTGATATACCAACACGATACCAACACATATATCAAAAACAAGTCATTCATAGAATTATCATAGCTTTAAGGTCTTTGTAACCCTAATACTTTATTATTTGCTTAATAATATTAGAGCTTTTATGTTTTGTTAAATTATATGTTCATTGTGTTTTAATGTGCAATTGAAAATTCTTCTTATTAAAGATTAGATTCCGCATAATCTTTAATACATTCACACAAAGTTTCTACTAAAGTTGTGTTAGATTTATCTAATATAACTAAACCTTAAACAAGCTTAAGGAATTCAATCTATAAGAGTGTTGAAGTGGGACCAACACGTGGTATCAGAGCTTGTTGATTTAAGAAACTTAGCTAGAAGACATGGATCAAGATTCTGCACACATAGTGGCTGCATTCAAAGTTCCCATGCTCAAACTGAGTGAGTTTGAGTTATAGAGGATGAGGATTGAACAATACATCCAGATGATAGACTATGCACTCTGGGAAGTCATAGATAATGGTGCAACCTTGCCAAAAACACAAGTTGTGGAAGGTGTTACAACAATGATGCCTATTACATCTGTTGAAGATAAGGCTCCGAGAAGATTAGATGTGAAGGCTAGAAGTACTTTAATGATGGGCATTCCCAATGAACATCAGTTAAAGTTTAACTCTATAAAGGATGTTAAGTTGTTGCTAGAAGCTATTGAAAAGAGAATATTCCCGGAATGAAGCTACTAAAAAGACTCAAATGAATCTCTTAAAGCATCAATATGAAAACTTCACTGCTCCAAGCTCATAGATGCTTGATCAAACTTTTGATAGGCTTCAAAAGTTTGCGAGTCAGTTGGAGCTTTTGGGTGAAAAGCTTTCACAAGAAGATGTTAATCAAAAGTTATTAAGAAGTTTGTCACCTGAGTAGAACACACATGCTGTTGTGTGGAGGAATAAAGCTGATTTGGATACAATGAGCATGTATGATCTCTATAACAACCTCAAGGTGTTTGAACCATAAGTTAAAGGGATCTCTAGCTCAAGTTCAAGCACATAGAACATGGCTTTTGTGTCCTCTTCTAATAACAACACTAGCAGCTCTAATGAAGCAGTTAATGCTGCTCATAGAGTTACCACTACTAGCACTCAAGTTAATACTGCTTACTCTACAAATATTGATAACTTGAATGATGTTGTTATTTGTTTATTCTTTGCTAGTCAACCAAATAGTCTTCAACTTGCACATGAGGCCTTGCAACAAATCCATCCTGATGACATAGAAGAGATGGATTTAAGATGGCAAATGGTCATGTTGACCACGAGGGCTAGAAGGTTTTTGAAGAATACAAGAAGGAAGCTTACTGTTAATGGCAATGAGACTATTAGTTTTGATAAGTCCAAAGTGGATTGCTACAGCTGCCACAAGATGGGACATTTTGCTAGAGAGTTTAGAGCTCCAAGAAATCAAGACAACAAGAAGGAAAGCTCAAGAAGGAGTGTGCCTGTAGAAACATATATGATGTGTCGTTGTGTGGTGTATATTTTATTGATTCAAGCTTTAAATTTATATTTTGCCGACTCAACCAAAAACAACACTTTAACGGGCAGTGTACCCAATCAGTAGTAGTTTCATGGTTAGTAGGGTGTCGATCACTAAGAGTGAGGTTAAATCTATCAATTTAATTAATATCTTGGTTATCTAATCTATGTTAATTCTATTCTAATCTAAACCTATGTCAGTCTAAATCCTAATTCTAACGGGAAAAGGGGGTTTTTAGCCTGAGAGACTGGCACGGTTTGGTTGGTGACTACAATCAATTCAAGACACTGTTACCCACACAAGCTAATAGACAAAAGATAAAAGAGCAGTCGAACCTTATATAAGAAAATTGTATTAACCATTATTAATCCGATTAGAATGTTGGTTTGTTTATTTAGTGCAATGATTTCTTCTCTCGAGGTGGCATATCATTCTTAAGACTTAGGCGTTACATCATCCTAAGACCTAGACATATTAATTCTGTCACAATTAAAGCATCCGCATAAAGCATCCTTATTTGCTGATTATAATCTATCTTAGGGATTAAAACAATGGTGATCTTGTTAAACCCTAGCTCATAGAGACTTTACCCACTTACCGCTTAATGGCAATCTATACACTAGTAGTCCACTTGTCCAACTATCCAATAGAATCAGAACATTATTTGTTGAATTATCTAGGTCACCTGCTAGTCAACACGATCAATAAACCATCGACAATATCCAATTAACTAGTTAAGCCCGAAGCGTATCCTAGACACAGACTTAGAAGGACAATACTTGTGTAACTATTATTCTAGATGTATAAATTACTATATGGAGAGCTATCCCAGACTCTAGATCCGCTTGGTCCACTTTGCTAGATCCAGTTGAATGATAGGTCGCATACAAAAGCGCATAAACAAGTATAAATTGATAAACATAAACAAGCACTCAATGATAAATCAAGAAATCGATATAAACAAATACCAAACATTTAGATCTTCATAATAATGGCTAATACCCGAAGGTATTAGCCTTCAAACGTCATAATAAATACAAGAGTAATAATTTAGCCAAGGTAAACTAACCGAGTTAACGAATGATACCAAAAACTGAACGATTACAAAAGTATATGGAATTACACGATGTCTCCTATGGAATTGAATACGTTGCTCGACCTCTTCTGCTCTTTTTCTCCTCTAAAAATTAACTTTTGTGGTTTAGGTATCGAGAATATGATTTAGCACACTTAAAACTCGTTTTTGAGTTTTCTATTTATAAGGTCTGGAAGTCGGTTGGATACGGCGTATCCATGTATTAGATACGGCGTATTGGGGATTTCTTAGAGTAGGGACCACGTTTGATATCTTCCAGAATATTATATTGATTCCATATCTTGAATACGGCGTATTGAGTCCTTTGGATACGGCGTATTGATCTTCATTCCTTTTGTGGTCTTTGGTGAGTGCAGGCACGGATACGCCGTATCTTCCTTGATGGATACGGCGTATTGGTCTTCAGAATAGTAATCTTCAAAATATCTTCATTTAAGCTCCAGAATGCGCGCCTTTTGCTAAGTTTCACCAATTACTCCATAATTACTGCAATTCTCAAATATAAACGATTAAGTAATAATTCTTTGCAATAACTATACAAAATGGGTTAATAACATGGGATAAATGATGCTATAAAATAGACGTTATTTGATGTCATTAAATATCCCGCCACTTGAATTTTACTTGTCCTAAAGTAGCCTTTAGAAGTTTATAAAAATGTATCCCTTAAGGATATTTTCTGTTAAAGCACTTATTCGATCTATTATAAGTACACAACTAAACACCTCACGAAATAGGAAGATGAAAACACTCAAATCACTCAACTAATCTATGTGGTAACATGTAATTAATTCTCTCAATTGCTCGGTCGTAACGAGTATTCTATCATAAGCTTGACAAGGATATACATATCCACTACTAAAGCCAAGGAGTAACAAGTTTATAAAGGTAAATATGGGTTTTTGTATGGAAAGGCATACGGTTTGATCATTCTACAATCTTTCATCAGAAGTACCACTTCAACAGGGCAGCTGAAGGACACATACACACCCGGAACGCTGGGATAGACATGTGTGTTCGATCACATCCCCATTTGAATTTAACCAACGGTTAGGATGAAGAATGATATAGGGTAGGAACCTTCTAACTTTCACCAAAAGTCATAAACCAACAAGGCAGCTGAGACATGCATACATGTCCGTAACGACAGAATAGACATGCATGCTTTATCACATCCTCATTAGCATAAAACCAGCGGCCAATCATTAGGTGAGAGGGAAGTAAATTGTTGTTAGATAAAAATCAAGAAACAAACAGATTAAGCCTAAAGTACAAGTTGCTAGACACTTTTTTTCCCGACCGTTACCATGATTAAGACACAACTATTTACAACGTCTTGATCATAGATAAAAAATAACAACCTAAGTTGGCGTTCTCATAACGATCAACTTCCCAATCATCCCAAAACTTTACATACTTTACAAGGCAAGTGGCGATATCTTCCACTTTGTACAATACTCTACATCGTTGATTTTTAGACGTATCAACGAATAATCGATCCTTCAAATAATTCCTTCGGTAATGCTTTTTGCGAAATGATTATCTTCAAACTTTCTTTCTCTCTTTTTTTGTATTTTTTCCATTTTTTTGCTAACTATTCTTCAAAACTTGGTGTAGTTTCACCATCATAATAATTCCAGATAATTCCTTCGGTAATTTCTTTGTTCTTCGGTTTCACCAATAATTGTGACGGTAGTGAAATCACATGAGTTTTGACTACTAATATACATTCCCATTTGCAATGTGCAAATTTCCAACCGCACCAAAGATAGAAAATGACACAAGACTCGGGAAATACAAACTTTACACTTTAAGCAACTAGCAACTGTAAATTAAACTTTAATCTAACAGGGTAGGTTAAGGTGTAAGGGTGTAACGAAACAAATAGTTGGTGTAAATTCCTAAAGGATTGGCTCTACGGGTTGTTCTAGTGGATCATCACTCTAAAGATGAGAGTGGAAGGGTTTAACGGGAGGTTAACTAACCGGTGTAGTTAGTTAATAAACAACATGTATAGGCGATTTGGTTGTAATCCTAAGATTTACCAATTTAAACAAGTTACTCTAATTAAATCCATAATACTCATTATTGTTGTCTCGAATAGATATACCAAGCCAAGTTCTAAAGTCTACAACATCACTGGTACACTCATATTTTGGGGAATTTGGGTAAACATTTGGAAACAGAAAGGTTAAATCCTTACAATATCTAAACAAGGTTATTGTGTGCGGTTTATGTATCAAGTAATTTCACAAAAGTATGCTTAATTTTTTTAAAATTTGAGCATAATTTAAGCTTTTTATTATGAAAAACAGGACAAGTGATCATTCTAATTCCCATCCCCCCACTTAAATTATACAACGTCCTCGTTGTATATATAAAAAATTAAATACAGGAATTTAAAAAGAATTAGAATGAGAAACTCCCCTGATATTTGCTTGATAGATTCCCTAATTTACGTTTATAAGCAAGATTTTATGTTGAACAGCCGTCTTGAGGTTTCAAGACTCCAACACTTTAAGATTTCCAGATTCGTATATTCTCTATCAATATTCGTTGATATTTCCTTCACGAGGTCCTGTGTAAAATATAGGAAAAACAGGTGCATTCCTATCTTGGTACCTATGGTTAATTTAAACTAAACTAAAACAAACTAAATACGGGTCAGTCTGTGGATACGACGTATCAAGTTAATAAATACGGCGTATTCGCAGAGCTGACAATAATGTTTTTAAAGTGCATCAAAAGTAAAGACTGATAACGTCTAGACAATTAATACGCCGTATGGAGTGGAACGGATACGCCGTATTGAAGTCTGGGAAGACAGACTCGATAACAAAATTAAATAACATTTCGGGTTGTCTCCCGGGAAGCACTTTTGTTTACAGCGAAGTCTTTAAGTTAGACTTTTCTTCAGCTTCTTTTTATTCATTGAGTGGCGCGTCACCTTCCTTCCTTAGTCCTTTTTACTTAAATTTTCATGGTAATTATGAATAAATTATATTCGTTTCTTTCCCAAATAGATTATTCATAAACTTCTAATAGCACAATTTATTCTTTGTCAGGGTCCAAGTGAGTACTTGAATTGCTTCAAACTTTTTGCTTTGCACCTTCTTTTGTTAGGTTGAATCGGTAGTACTGGATGGATTGCTTATATTTGCGCCTTTGTATGACTTTGTTCTTATTTCTTTTAGGTGTTGTCTTTTATGTGTTTTTTTTTTTTGACTGCAACCTGAGGTATGAAGAATGGTCAGAAGTAGTATTGTTCTACTCAGTTTTGCTATTTATTTATTGTATCTTATTCCAATTCCATTCATAAAGCCTGGAATATACCTTTTTTGTTCTTCTATCAATTTTCTTATGCTTATCAACTTGTGAATTTACTTATGATAAAAATTAAAAAGTGGATCAATTCCCAGTTGTCTCCTTTCATCCAACTTTTCAACTTCTCATCGTATTGAATATGATAAATTTATAGAAGAAAAATTTCTCAACCCCCCTAGTTGACCCATAGCGTAATTTTCCCTTACCCCATATCTTTCTACCATGCCTTGCTTAGTAGTGAGGAGAGAAGAAAGATCTTAATTGTAGTATTTGATGGGGAATCCGGTATAGGAACGCGAAATTAAATCACAATTTCGAGTGTATTAGCGATCGTGTCAATATGTCTTCGTCAATCCCCAATTTTTTTTTTCCGGTGGTATGTTTTGTTGTATTCTCAAAAATTCTTTGCTGTTTTCTAATTTTTTGTTGTTACTGGTGATGGCAAAGATATGATTCTGATTGGGCTTTTTTCCATGCTTTTATTTAGAATTGGTTCAGCCATGACTTTTTGTGGTTCCTTCTTCAATCAACTAGCTCTGATAAGTTCTTCCTGTAACAAGGGTAAAAATATCAACAGGATTTGCTCTGAAGAAAGGTAAAAAAAATTGGCATGAAAATAAATTATTTTAGTTTCTGTTCCAGACAATCGATATGCCGTATCCAATGAAGTTGATACGCCGTATTAATCAGTTGGATTGAATGGACTGTATTGGACAGAGAACTGGATATGCCGTATCCAGTGGAAATGGATACGCCGAATTCAACTGTCGACCAGAATAGTGTATTCAAGAAAAACAATTAAATACGCAAACTATTAAACACACAAATATATACAAGCAAACAAATATACAAATATAAGAATATACACTAATCTTAATTACACTAATCCTGAGGGTTAGATCTAATCTAATGTTAAAAACCAAAATATCAAAATAAAAATGAAGATTAATTTTCACTCCCCGTCAGCGGCACCAAAAACATGATGTGTCGTTATGTGATGTATATTTTATTAATTCAAGTTTTAAATTAATATTTTTTTGACTCAACCAAAAACAACACTTTAAAGGGCAGTGTACCCGATCGGTAGTAGTTTCGTGGTAAGTAGGGTTTCGATCACTGAGAGCGAGGTTAAATCTATCAATTTAATTAATATCTTAGTTATCTAATCTATGTTAATTCTATTCTAATCTAAACATATGTTAAACCTATGTCAGTCTCAATCCTAATTCTAACGGGAAAAGGGGGTTTTCAGCCTAATAGACTGGCATGGTTTGGTTGGTGACTACAATCAATTCAAGACACTGTTACCTACACAAGCTAATAGATAAAAGATAAAAGAGCGGTCGAACCTTATATAAGAAAACTGTATTAACCACTATTAATCTGACTAGAAAGAGGAAGATTATTTTTGGTATTTTTATATTTTTTATGGAAAGCAATAAATTATATAATTAGGAGAGAGGTTTGGTTTTAGCTATTAACTAAAAAATATAACTAACTACTGTAGATAACAATAGAGACAAAAGATGTGTTTATTTAATCATTTATTAACTCCTTAGTATAGCATTACCCTAAGTATTGTTGCCCTTTCACACTTTATGATGATCTTGTAAACTATTTTTCCTAAAGCATGAACGAATTACACGAACCCGTCTGTATAACTTAGTATGCCGCTAGACAACACACATGCAAGGTAGTAAGAAGCCTATTCACTACCCCAAGAGTTTACTAAGTGCAGTAAAATATATTAGAGTAATCAACCAATATTGGGCAAGAGGTAGTATGAAGACTATTACCCGTATTGTATTCTTTCACACATTATGTTTCCCTAGACATATAAAAAAATCAACGAGCGGACGCTGACAAAAGCTGGTTTTCTAAGACCTAACGTACACATCCATCACAAGAAGCAACACCACTAAGATCTACAATCTAGTTTCATACAATCATGAATAAACACAATAGGATGTTTAAGCCCAAGCATGTTAAAAGATAAACAAGAACAATAAACCAAAACAACACATAGACAAATTGAATGATTAAGTAAACCTAACTTCATTAAAACATGAATTAGAAGAGGACAATAGGGTTTTAGCCTTAAAATCATCTCCTTACAGCGCTAAATGAACTAGGGTTTGTACCCTCTTTTTACTCTAAAGTTACACACTTAAAAACCCAATATTCGGTTTAATTTAATATATGAAAAACGCTATGACGCACCCGCGTTTTAATCGGATCTCTGCCATGATAGAATATTCTAGATAAAATTGCTTGGGTTGATGTACTGTGACGCCGTGTCTTGAATACGGTGACGCCGTATAGATCTTCGTGTGACGGCGTCAACGTTATAATATGACGCTGTCTCCAGCCCCTATAGAACATTCTAGATAGATGTTGGAGTAGTTACGTCGTCTGTCATGTTTCTTTTCCCAATGAGCCCAAGTCACGTGTAAATTCTTCCAAATTCTTCCAAATGAAATAATAACTGAAAAGTAGATGATTAAGTAGCCTTATGTTTGGGCATAAATGCATGATTTTGGGGTTAAATGACCCTGAAAAAGTGTATAAAATGACACCTCATCATGTCCTCTTCAAATAACAATACTAGCAGCTCTAATGAAGTATAAACTGCTACTCATGTGATTACTACTGCTAGCAACTCAAGTTAATACTGCTTTACTCTACAAATATTTGATAACTTTAGTGATGGTGTTATTTGTTCATTCTTTGCTAGTCAACCAAATAGTCCTCAACTTGCACATGAGGACTTGCAACAAATCCATCCTGATGACATAGAAGATATTGATATAAGATGGCAAATGGCCATGTTGACTATGAGGGCTAGAAGATTTTAGAATAATACATGAAGGAAGCTTACTGTTAATGGCAATAAGACTATTGGTTTTGATAAGTCTAACGTGGAGCGTTTCAACTGCCACAAGAGGGGACATTTTGCTAGGGAGTGCAGAGCTCCAAAAAATCAAGACAACAAGAACAAGGAAAGCTCAAGAAGGAATGTGCCTGTGGAAACATCTACTTCCATAGCTTTAGTGTCATATGATGGTCTTGGTGGATATGAGTGGAGTGATCAGGCAGAGGAAGGACATAATTATGCACTCATGGCTTACTCATCTTCAAGTTCTGACTCAGAGGTATCCAATGATCCAAATTGTTCAAAATCTTGTATGGAAACTGTTAAATTAGTTAATCTCAAAATGATCAACTATTAAGAGATTTAGAGAAATCCAGTTTAATGGTTTTAGGTTATAAAACAGGTTTAGAATCAGTGGAAGAAAAACTTGAATTTATAAAAAGAATGAGTCTATTTATGTAGAAAAGATTAATAGCTTAAAATGGAATATTCAAGTTTAAGAAATAACTATTAGAGAGCTTAGGAAGAAGCTTGAAAAATTCAAAAAGATAGCATTCAGTTTAATGTAGATAAATTTGAAAATGCATCTAAAAGTTTAAACAAGATCATAGAGTGTCAGATTATTGATAATTGCAAGAAAGGTTTAGGCTATGAAAAATATAATGCAGTTCCACCTCCCTACACAGGAAATTTCATGCCTCCAACACCTAATTTCTCTTTTACTGGTTTAGATGAGTTTGTTAATGAGCATGTAGTTAAGAACAGTAAAGCTATGTCTAGTGAAGAAGAGCCTAAGGTAGTTAGGAAGAATGATGATGCCCTAATTATTGAAGAATGGGTGTCAGATAGTGAGGAAGAAAATGTATCTCAAACTAAAACTGAGAAGAAAACTGTTAAGCCTAGTATTGCAAAGATAGAGTTTGTCAAACCTAAGCAACAAGAGAAAACTGCTAGAAAAACAGTTAAACAAGTTGAGAAACATAGGCAAAACACTCACAATGCAAGAGGGAATCGAATAAATTGGAACAATATGATGTCTCTAAAACTAGGAAGCAATTTTGAGATGTTTAATAAGGCATGTTATATGTGTGGAAGCTTTGATCATTTGCAAGTTGATTGCAATTACCATCAAAAACAGTTTCAAAATCAAAGGATGGTAAAAACTGTTTGGAACAATGCTCAAAGGGTGAATCATCAAAACTTTACTAAAAAGACTCACCCCTGTGCTAAAAAGAACTTAGTTCCAAGAGCAATACTAATGAAGTCTGGTTTAGTATCAATTAATACTGCTAGACAAGTTAATGTTGTTAACTCAAAAACAACAGTGAATGCTACTAGACCAATGTCATATCATTCTAAAATAGAACATTCAACTGTTAAGAGGCCCATTCATAAGAACACAACATTTAAAAACAGCAATATTGATCAAAGGGTTAATACTGTTAGTGGTAAAAAATTTAATACTGCTAGGCCAAAAGCAGTAGTTAATGTTGTTAAGGGAAATAGTTTTAATGCTGTTAAGGCCTCAGCTTGTTAGGTTTGGAAACCAAAGACTAAAGTTTTAGACCATGTTTCTAAACATAACAGTACATCAATCACCCTAAAGAAGTTTAATTATATTGATGCACAAGGCAGATCCAAGTCAGTGATGGCTTGGGTCCCCAAAATAAATTGATTTTCTTATCTAATGTGCAGGGCAATCCACAAATGGATTTACAGGATCAAGGAGTGATTGATAGTGGATGCTCAAGGCACATGACAGAGAACATGTCCTATCTTACAGACTATGAAGAGATAGATGGAGGATATGTTGCTTTTGGAGGGAACCCCAAAGGAGGGAAAATCACAGGAAAAGGTACCATTAAAACTGGTAATCTAGATTTTGAAAATGTGTATTTTGTGAGAGAGTTAAAGTTTAATCTCTTTAGTGTCTCACAAATGTGTGATAAAAAGAATAGTGTTCTTTTTAATGACACTGAATGTATTGTTTTATCTCCAAACTTTAAGTTAATTGATGAAAGTCAAGTTTTACTTAGAGTTCCAAGAAAGAACAATATGTATAGTGTTGATTTAAAGAACATAGTTCCTAAAAGAGGTTTAACTTACCTTTTTGCAAAAGCCACATCTGATGAATCTAAACTTTGGCATAGAAGGCTAGGTCACTTAAATTTTAAAACCATGAATAAATTGGTTAAGGGAAATCTTGTAAGAGGTTTACCTTCCAAACTTTTTGAAAATGATCAAACATGTGTTGCTTGTCAAAAAGGAAAGCAGCACAGAGCTTCTTATGAGACCAAAACAGAGAACTCAATCAGTCTTGCTTTACACTTGTTGCATATGGACTTGTTTGTTCTAACATTTATAAAATGCCTTATGAAGAAAATGTATTGCCTAGTTGTCACAGATGATTATAGTAGGTTTACATGGGTTTTATTTCTAGCTAATAAGGATGAGACTAGTGGCATTCTTAAGTCCTTTATAACTAGGATAGAAAATCTAGTAGATTACAAGGTTAAGGTAATTAGATGTGATAATGGAATTGAGTTCAAGAACAGAGAAATGAATCAGTTTTGTGAAATGAAGGGTATTCTGAGATAATTTAGTGTAGCTAGAACTCCTCAACAATGTGGAGTTGCTGAAAGGAGGAACAAGACACTAATTGAAGCTGCTAGGACTATACTAGCTGATTCTAAGTTGCCAACTACTTTTTGGGCAGAAGCAATTAATACTGCTTGCTATGTACAGAATAGAGTGTTAGTAGTTAAGCCTTATAACAAGACTCCATATGAACTTTTTCATGATAGAACACCAACTTTAAGTTTATGAGACCATTTGGGAGTCTTGTTACCATTCTCAGTACCATAGATCACTTAGACAAATTTAATGGTAAGGCTGATGAAGGGTTTTTTGTTGGATACTCTTTGAATAGTAAAGCCTTTAGAGTATTCAATAGTAGAACAATGATAGTGGAAGAAAACTTGCATATTAGGTTTAGTGAAAGTTTACCTAATGTTGTAGGGAGTGGACCAGATTGGCTATTTGATATTGATGCACTAACAAGAATAATGAATTATGAGCCAATTGTTGTAGGTACACAGTCTAATGGTTTTGCAGGTACAAAAGCAAGTGATAATGCAGGTCAAGCTAGAAAGGAGATCGAACCTGTCAAAGATTATATTTTGCTACTATTATGGACTATTGATCCACTATTTTCCCAAGATCCAAAAAGTTCTCATGATGATGGATCCAAACCTTTAAGTGATGATGGAAAGAAGGTTGATGAAGATCCAAGAAAAGATAGAGAATATAAAGATCAAGAGAAGAAGGATAATGTTAACAACACTAACAATGTTAATGCTGCTAGCACAAATGAAGTTAATGCTGCTGGTAGAAAAACAAGCATTGAACTTCTAGTTGATCCAAATATGCTTGCTTTATAAGATATTAGCATATTTAACTTCTCAAGAGGTGAAGAAGATGATGATGCAGAGACTGACATAAACAATTTGGATACAACAATCCAAGTCAGTCCTATTCCAACTACAAGAATTCATAAAGATCATCCTCTTGATCAAGTGATTGGAGATTTGCAATCAGCTACACAAAGAAGAAATATGTCAAAGAATTTTAAGGAACATGGGTTTGTTAGTACTATTCAACAAAGAAGAAACCATAAAGACCTTCAAAACTGCTTGTTTGCTTGCTTTTTATCACAAGAAGAACCCAAAAACGTAATTCATGCATTAAAGGATCTAAGCTGGATAAAGGCTATGCAGGAAGGGCTTTTATAATTCAAGCTACAAGAATTTTGGACTTTAGTAGATTTACCAAATAGAAAAAAGGGCTATAGGCACTAAATGGGTCTTCAGGAATAAAAAGGATGAAAGAGGAATTGTGATAAGAAACAAAGCAAGATTGGTTTCTCAAGGGTACACACAAGAAGAATGGATTGACTATGATGAAGTCTTTTCCACTGTTGTAAGAATTGAAGCAATTAGGCTATTTTTAGCTTATGCTTCATTTAAAGATTTTATAGTGTTTCAAATGGATATAAAAAGTGCTTTTTTTTCCCTCTATGGCAAAGAAGAGGTGTATGTATGTCAACCACCAGGATTTGAAGATCCGGACTTTCCTGATAGAGTGTACAAGGTTGAAAAAGCACTATATGGACTACATTAAGCTCCTAAAGCCTGGTATGAAACCTTGTCAACATATATGTTGGATAATGGGTTTCAAAGAGGGAAAATTGACAAATCCTTATTCATCAAAAGGTAAAAAGGTAATATTTTGCTGGTCCAAGTGTATGTGGATGATATCATCTTTGGTTCAACAAAGAAGGAGCTATGGATGATGCATGAAAATTTTCAAATGAGTTCTATGGGAGAACTTACATTCTTTTTGGGATTACAAGTGCATCAGAAGAATGATGGCATATTTATTAGTCAAGATAAATATGTTGGTGAAATTCTAAAGAAATTTAGGTTTACAGAAGTCAAGTCTGCAAGCACACAAATGGAAACTCAAAAGCCTTTGTTCAAAGATAAAGATGGTAAAGAAGTGGATGTTCATATGTATAGGTCAATGATTGGTTCATTGATGTATCTTACATCCCCAAGACCTAACATCATGTTTGCAGTGTGTTCCTATGCTAGATACCAAGTCAATCCAAAAGTTTCACATCTTCATGCGGTGAAAAGGATTTTTAGGTACTTAAAAGGTCCACCAAAATTGGGCCTTTGGTATCCAAAAGATTCTCCTATTGATTTGGTAGCATACACTGATAGTGATTATGCTGGAGCAAGCTTGGATAGGAAGTCTACAACTGAAGGTTGTCAATTCCTTGGATGTAGATTAATATCATGGCAATGCAAGAAACAGACAATGGTTGCAAATTCCATAACAGAAGCTGAGTATGTGGCTGCTTTAAGTTGTTATGGACAAGTGCTTTAGATTCAGAATCAACTACTTGATTATGGGTATAATTTTATGCATACCAAGATCTTTATTGATAATAACAGTACTATTTGCATAATTAAAAATCCTATTTTTCATTCAAAAACAAAGCATATAGAGATTAGACATCACTTTATTAGGGACTGCAATGAAAAGAAGTTGATTCAAATGGTTAAAATCCATACTGACAAGAATGTTGCAGATTTACTTACAAAAGCTTTTGATGTAAGTAGGTTTCAATATTTGATTGCTAGTATTGGAATGCTAAATCCTTAAAATCTTTTATCTCTTTATGTTTTTGTAGAATTTTGTATGAATTAGTACTGTTATTCATGTCATTAAAAGTTTCTGCTGTTAAGTATAATTAGTGCTGCTAGTTATACTTAATACTGCTGAGTTAATACTGTTAGTTATAATTAATGCTGTTAGGTATAATTAATACTGTGATTATTGTACAATTTGCTATGGCTTGTATTTTCTTGGTTTTTGGACTAACATTTTGCAGAAAAAGCAAAGAAAAGTGTTAGATTGATTATGGAAAAGCTGGTTATTTGAGTAAAAGAATTGAGAGAATTGGTGAGAATAAAAACAGAAAGAGAGTTGTGTGAAATAAAAACAGACAAAGTGATTTGGTGAGTAAAAGAATTGAGAGAAATGGTGAGTTGAAAAATAGAAAGAGAGTTGAATATATTAAAAACAAACAGAGTGTTTGAAATAAAATTGGAGTTAATGCTGGTGACTCAAAGTTAAAGCTGCTAGGCATAAACTTAATGCTGTTAGGCATAACTTACTACTGCTGAGTTACTATTGTTGGGTTACTTACTACTACCAGTTGAAAGTTAATGCTTCCAGGCATAACTTACTACTGCTGTTGAACTTTAATGTTGTTGAGGGTATTTTCATAAATACTTCGATTAAGGGTTTCAATCACTTATTTAATCTATTTCATTCAATCATATACTCTCTAATCACAAACCCTAACTAAATTTCATCATTCATCATGTACCACCCCCATTTTTACAATATAGCAGCGGAAGCTAATCTGGGGTATTACTTCATGGATACAACAATCATAATCATACAAAACGACCCAAAAGAGATGTTTATTCAAAAGATATGTTATCATTCATTTCAAATCAGAGTTTTACAAAGGCAAGTCCC
>BQNB010097507.1:0-25371 GCA_026074375.1 Tanacetum coccineum | reverse complement strand
TTTTTAGACCATTTCGGTCTCGGTCCGGTCCGGTCCTAGCCGGTCCGGTCCGGTTTTGGACCGTTGCTCACCCCTAATCCTGGTCATCCTGAGCTCTATCATAACATATATTCGATGAAGCAATAGTGATATTAGTGTCACCTTGTTCCGCCAGATATATGTCATTAATAGATTCAGGTTGCTCAGGATGTTCATTTTCCTTGGCAAACACATTATAGTTGTCATTATTGTTTTGTACCTTATGCATTGGCTCATCATCAAAGATTGGTCCAGAATTGTCAACTGAATCTGGAGTAACCTCATGAATCTGTGCCATGTACATATAATGTGCTTCCAATTCCTGTTCTTCAGACTCATCATCAGTATCATCCTTCCAATCAGCTTGTTCTGCATTCAACTGAACCCCAGCTTCCTCTTGTTTACACAATAACATCTTTTCCTTGTGATAAGCTGCATCCTTTACTCGTTTTGGTTTCTGACATTCCCTTGATACATGCCCATATTCCTTGCAGTTGTAACACTGAATCCCAGACTTTTGCACTACCGGAGTACCTACATTTTCCCTAGCCCCAGCAACATTGACTGCCCTCTGATTATCATACCCAGTTCCTCTGTTGATTCTTGGAGAATTATCTTGATTAGCTCGACTGGTGTTTGATGAAGTTCGAAGGTTGTTGTTGGTAGGTTTGTAGATTTTCTTGAACGAGAGAGAAATTAAAGCCATGAGTTTGTCAATCTCCTTTTCCTTTGACATTTCCTCATCTTCAGTAACCGTAGCAGGTTCTGGATCATAAGTAGGAGCAGAAGAGGTAACAATTGCTTTTCCTCTGTTTCTGGTAGACTGTTGCGATCTGGTGGAGGAATATTGAGTGTTTTGAGTAGGATGGTTTTGATGATGGTAAACTGGTTGTTGTTGAGCAACAAGTGCAAGTGGATTAGCAGTACGTGCTAGTCTTTCAGCTCTTATCTCATTGACTTCATTCTGGTGTTGCTTCAGAATGTCATAAAGCTTGTGATAGGAGACAGTCTTCAGCTCTTGACTCTGCTTAACAAGTGTCACAAACCTTTGCCATTCTGGTTGTAGTTGAAGTAAGAACTGGACATTCACTTGATGATTAGTAACATGACACTGATTTCGGACAAGCTCATTCATCATCTTGTAAAACCGTGAGTAATACGATTCAAGTGATTCACCATCCCGTGATGTGAATTTTCCAAACTCCCAATATAAATTGGTTTCAAGATCTTGAACATTGATTGATTCACCTTGTTTCAACCTTTCAATGGCTTTCCACATTTCACATGCATTCGGACAAGCATCAACTGTGGAGTAGATATCGTTATCTATCCCTGTGAGAATGATCTGAACGGCTTCAGCTTCAGCATTCAGTTGATCGCGTATGTCTTGTGAAACATTCTTATAGTTCTCCATATACCTTTCTGTAGTTGTTTCAGAACTACCTTCAGCAACTGGAACTGTCTTCTCAGCCCATTGATACGTGTATGGTGGATTTTGGAGACAATAGTGGATGAGTTCACTGTTAGGTTTGGTGTCAATGTATCTCTTGATTCTGGATTTCCACTGAACGTAATTACCTGGTGCTAACATTGGTGGACGATCTTTGCTACCCGCTTCCATGATAGCATTATGAAGAGCATTCGATGATTGAGTTTGCAAATTGGTATTTGAATTTGACATTTTGATGATGTTGTGAATGGATATCGGATCTTAAGTATGTAAGTGATTGATTGTGGTTTTAAATGAATTAACGTTCACGGGATTTTACAATTCTATGATTAAACCGAGAAATAGAATTCTTTCGCGGGATTTTACTAAATCAAGAAGAAACCGTGAATGAATAATTAATTGACGTTTCAAGTATGATTAAGTTGATTGTTGGTTTGATTGGTTGTATGTTAAGTCCAAGTGAAGTTTATAAGTCCTTGAAGATAGTCCTTGAGGTTTGTCCGAAACTGTGAAGTCCTTTTGGAAGTTATGAAGTTCAAGTTCCAAAAAGTGTGATACAAAACGCAATGTTAAGACAAAACGCAGTCTACTATTACTTTTAGACAAACCGCAACATTGATTCTCGGACAAAACGCAGTGAAACACAAAACGCAAGATTTTGTTCTCGGGCAAAACGCAGTCTTCACAAAACGCAATATTTCCAAGACAAAACGCAATTTTTCCTTGTTACACAAAACGCAACACTTTTATGACAAAACGCAACGATTTTGTTACACAAAACGCAATGTGTTTCGACACAAAACGCAATGTTTAGAAAAATTGGGCAGAGTAACGTTTAGTATTGTTGCATTAAGGTCTTCAATCACTTGACAAAACGCAAGTTTACTTGTAGTAGGCAAAATGCAACTTGCTTCCAAGATAAAACGCAACTTTCCTGGACAAAACGTAATACCACCTGCAAGATATACAAAACGCAACAAGTACAAGGTCGTTTTCAAGTTGTACTTCTTTGTCTCCTACAAAAAATGCAACGAGCATTAATCCACAAAACGCAACGAAGAATGACAAAACGCAATGAAGAAATGATCTTCAAACAAGCTCAAATTCTGCCTTTTTGCCACTAAATCCTTGTTTCAATGCACGAGAATAATGTAGGACACGATAAAGAACAAAGCTTGACAAGTTTAAGCACAAAGTTGGTCAAAAATGCAAGGGTTTAAACCAAAAAAAACTTTTACCAAAACTTTTGAATCAAAATACCAAACCAAGTCATGACCTTTGTTGTACCAATACGTTTTTAAGATGAAGCGTAATAGTAAGCATGTTTGTAGTGCCAAAAATCACAACAAGTCGTGATCTTTTTGTTTCTAAAGACCACGAACCAAATGAACAACCACAAAAACAATCACCGAATACCCCTTGGTGATTGATACCACTTGTTATCCCACTTAACTAATCCATTATACAACTAAGATACACAATAACAATGAACAACGAATCCTTGGTGTTCGGTTGGAATACAAACCGCAAGTAAGAAAAGAGAAAGAAGGACAAGAGAAATTAGATTAGAGAAAAGAGTGTGGGAGGCTTACACTTACAACAATGAAAACCTACACCCTTCACCAAGTGTGGTGAAGGGATATTTATACCCTTTTACCTTAAGTGAGGCGTATGGGCTTCTAAATGGGTCGGCCTTGGCTTCTCGTGGGCTTTGAGCCCGATATATAGACAATATTAGTTTAATGTCCAAGCCTGTTAAACCCGACTAGCCTATTACAATACAAGACCTAGTTTGACTTTGTGAGACCAATAACATTCTTGTTTGACTTAATATAATTAAGGCTAACAAGTTCAAATTGAAAGTAATTGACACAAAAGGAGTCGAGAATCTCGTGGCCGATCATCTTTCCCGATTATAAAATCCTTATGAAAATGTGCTCGACCCAAAGGAGATAAATGAAACGTTTCCTCTCGAGACACTTAATATGGTGACTTTTTGTGGTGACTCAAGTACCCCGTGGTTTGCCGATTTTGCAAACTACTACGCAGGGAATTTCATTGTTAAAGGGATGTCGTCCTAACAAAAGAACAAGTTTTTCAAGGATGTTAAACACTACTTTTGGGACGACCCTTATTTGTTCAAAATATGTGCGGATCAAGTGATTCGGCGGTGTGTTTCGGGCCAAGAAGCTATTGATATCCTCATAGCCTGCCATAGTGGACCTACCAGGGGACATTACGGTGCCAACTACACCGCCAAAAAAGTTTTTGACTCATGATTTTATTGGCCCACAATTTACCGAGATGCCCATGACTTGGTCTCCCGATGTGACACTTGTCAGCGTTAAGGAAAAATTTCGCAATGTGATGAAATGCCTCAAAATTCCATCCAAGTTAGCGAAATCTTTGACGTTTGGGGCATCGATTTCATGGGGCCATTCCCATCTTCACGAGGGAACAAATATATACTCGTGGCCATCGACTACTTATCAAAATGGGTTGAAGCGAAAGCGCTCCCCACCAACGACACCTGAGTTGTTTGCAAATTTCTTAAATCTCTCTTCGCCCGATTTGGTGCCCCTTGTGCTATCATAAGTGATCGTGGAACCCATTTTTTGTAATGACCAGTTTGCAAAGGTCATGCTTAAATACGGAGTTACTCACCGTCTCTCCACCGCGTATCACCCACAAACAAGTGGGCAAGTTGAGGTATCCAATCGTGGCTTGAAACGAATTCTTGAAAGGACCATAGGCGAGAACTGTGCCTTTTGGTCGGATAAATTAGATGACGCACTTTGGGCCTTCCGTACCGCTTACAAAACACCCATCGGGTGCACCCCATATAAGCTCGTGTACGGAAAGCCAGGTCATCTACCGATCAAGCTCGAGCACAAAGCCTACTGGGCCTTGAAGCATGCAAACTTTGACCTTGAGACCGCAGGTGATCACCATAAAGTTCAACTCAATGAATTAAATGAACTTCGTGATCATGCCTATGAAAACTCTTTGATCTATAAAGAGAAAACAAAGAGGATCCATGACTCAAAGATCAAAAACCGCGTTTTCAACGTCGGTGATCAAGTCCTCCTTTTTAACTCTAGATTGAAGATTTTCTTGGGAAAGTTAAAATCCTGTTGGTCCAGACCGTTCACCATTGCCCATGTCTTTCCATATGGCACCGTCGAGTTATCCCAAAACTCCAGGCCAAACTTCAAGGTGAACGGTCATAGAATTAAGCACTACTTTGGAGGGGACGTACCACAATTGGTTGTCCCGGATCTCCAAACCTTCCCCAAGGACAAATGAATTCGGGGATTGGGTCAAGCTTAGTGACCCTAAACAAGCGCTTCGTGGGAGGCACCCCATGCTTATCTATTTTTCTTCTTTCTTATTTCTATTGTGATGTGAGGAGGCTTGTACTCTTCCGATTCTTTGATTAAATAAACCTTACTTGATTAAAACATGAGTTGGAGGAAGTACAATAGGGTTTTTAGGCCCTAAAATCATCCCTAACAGCTGCTAAACGAACTAGGGTTCGCACCCACTTTTTATTCTAAAGTTACACACTTGAAACCCTAATTTCGGGTTTGTATATATAGGAAAATTGCTGCGACGGCGTCACGTTTTAATCGTGACACCGTCATGACAAGAATATTCTAGATAATAGGCTGGGTCGTACAATCTGATGCCGTCTTGAGATCTTGTGACGTCATCTTGGATATCGTTGTGATGGCGTCACGTGTAATCTGTGACACCGTCTCCAGCTTCTAAGGAGAAATTCTTGAGCAATGTTGGTGTAGGTCCGTAGTCTTGTCCGTTTCTTCTCCAAATGAGCCCAAGTCACGTGTATTTCTTCCAAATGCCTTCCAAATGAGAAATACCTGAAAAGAATGATTAAGTACCTATTTTTGGGCATAAATGCATGATTTAGGGGGTTAAACGACCTTGAAAAAGTGTATACAATGGCACCTCATCATGTACGCATAAGTGCGCTTATCCTTAGCATTAGAAGAGAAATCTTCTAACATACGGTTTTTCAAAAGTTGAACACAATTTTTCAAGAATTTCTCAATGACAATTCAAAATCTTTCAAACATGTGTGTTTAACACTCCACCCCTCACAAACTTTTCAAAGACAATCATTTTCTAACAAATGGTATCACTTTTATAAATGAGTCAATTATTGAGGGGGAGTTTTTTTGAAAACAAAAGTTTAAATGTTTTTTGATACATCATTTCACGATAATTTTTATGTATTCAAAACATTATAAAAGTCTATTAATAACAACCCAGTAATAATAATGACAAATTACATCATAATATTTGTTATAAGATGATCCAGTGTCTAAGCATAATTTTTTAAGAATTCTTCAATGACATTCCATAATCTTTCAAAATTGTGTGCTCAACACTGTCTCAACCTCAATTTTATATTCTTATTACAACTTGGTATCATTTCCTTTGGTGTCAATCATATGTAGATATCAGACCCATATATGATGAAGAGCCAATTGCTGAGGTACAAATGACTGCTGAAATCAATGTATTTGCTATAGAACAACAACATGCTGAGCAACCTGAATTCAATAATGAAGGAGAGGTTGACCAGAATACTAAACAATGTCATAACATACGTCCTTTGCTTGCTAAATTAACTGATAACCAGATAACGGAACTTGATGTGTGCCTAAACACACATCATTTATATCCCGTAAAACACTATTAATCAGACTAAAAATACTAAAATATTCTTAATTATATTGCAAATATGTTTGTTTGGTATTTTTATGTCTTTCAGGTAAAACGGATTGAAAACAAAGCAAAAACGGGTATTTTCGGGTTCGTTTCGATCAAGAGTGCCTAATATCCAACATCAAGACAAAGTCGTGAAAAGTCCCCGAGCATGCCATTGAAAAGAGCGCGAGAAAACGAGTCTAACGGTGCCCTCGAATATTATTGGGCCAGCCCGTGACCCATTTAATAGGCCGAGCCAGCCCAATCAACCACAAGCCCAACAATCAAGCCATAAGCCCAATAGAAACCCAAAATAATAATGTATAAAACCTGATGTTGTAGAATGTGACGTCACCAACACATGCGGTGAAATTAAATCCCATTATATCACGTGATCTAGCACTCAAAGGTAAGTGGCGAATAAATGAAGGACACGTGGCTTGGCAATGAATGTATAATTTCATTTCATTTCAAAATTTGCAAAGGAAATCAAACGGTGGATAATGTTGCGTACGAGGAAAGCAAATATAAAAGGACACGTGTCATTTCTTGAACAGAGGATCATTCTCTGCATTATTCACGATCCGAGGGATGCATAATAACAGCCAATGATTGGCTCAGATTGTGAGATGGTGGTTATAACAATTATACATAACTCACCCTTGGGCTTGGATATATAAACACTCGCTCCCCCTCACTTTATCATTATTAGGATTTAGATTTTAAAATTTTCTCTCTAGTTTTAGTTTTAGCTTATAGCTTTTTAGTGTAGCTTAATTTCTGTTTCAACTTATAATGCTTATGGTAAAAGCTAGTCTTATAGCTTATTTATCACTTTGTAATAGTTTTAAAGATTTTAATAAAGAATGGTTAGCTTATTTGTCTCATTTTGTTTTCTTTAGCTTATTGTCTAATAAGTTACCTCAATCTAGCTTATTCATCCTAAAATGATTAAAGATTTTCAGATTTGATCCTATAAGCTATTGCAAGTTTATTTGATTTCATCTTAGAGGTTTTTAAGCATTTTCGTGTTTGATAAGCTAGAATAAGTTACAATCTAGCTTATTTTGTTGATTAAGCTACTTAAGTTTTCTTAAAACTATTTCTATTTTGATTTCATAAACTCCTAAATAGCTTATTCTATTTTGTTTGTGTAACACCCGCCCCGAGGGGCATCAGATTGCGCAGCGGAAATTAGCAATTTGGTGTTACTAAATAGCATCCTTCACCACGATAATAGAAAACTACTCAAATAAGACGTTTACCAAACATGTGTTCCAAAATTTATTCAGAGTTAAAATGCACTTAGGTCCCACAGAATTGTAACCATCGTCTATTACAAACCATGAAAAACATATTGTTTTCAAAAAAAAGACATTGTTCTAAACATAACACAAGACATTGTTTTTGAAAGACCGGAACACACAAGTAGCCTTTCCTTTAATTCAATCACCATACATGCACGACACCTCCACGCCATCGTTGCCTTCAGCCTTGATTACCTGGGATAAAACACGTTTAAAACGTCAACAACAAAGTTGAGTGAAATTCATAGAGTTTAAAGTAATTAGTAAGTAAAGATCTTTGAACACATTATTAGTTCTCGGGAAAACAAAGCAACAAATGCAATGTATAGCAACTTCTTTTCTTTCGCGCATTAAGCTCATGACACCGAACGTTAACAATACATATGGCATTTCATATGTTTAAGTGCCCCAAACTAGGTATTATTGTCATATACCTTCTATATTTCTAATAACAAAATGTCCGTTTGACAGGGTGTTCACAAGGATTCAAACCCTGGACAGGGCTGTCAAACCCAATAGATCTATTTAATGCATTAGCGTTCACCCATTATAGGCGATTGACGGTTCATGAATTAAGGGACTTCGACAATAGCAACTTATGCGGAAACAATCTCATATCGGGTCTAGCATACCATAAATCATATGTGTTCAATTTTATAAAACAAACATGTATCCCCCTCGCGGGTTTAAAACATTTAAAATAGTTCAAAAGCGAGGCTATGAACTCACCTTAAGCAAAATATCCAAATCAATCAATCAACAAGCACAATAAGCTTCACGTCTCAACCGCGACCTATATAATACATATATAGTGGTATGTGACTAATAGTATATTAAATCATATAATGTATATATATGTATTACTATTACGTATATATAATCATATACTAAATTATCCAAGTGCGACGCAAAACATTTTGCTTGACATATTCATCAATTATTACAACGTTTCTTACAAAGTTTTCATTTTTAGAAAGTTTGCCGAAAGTAAGGATAATATAATCCAAACTTAGCATTTCATCTTAATTTAATTAGCATTATGAACCCTTTACTTGTTATAAACTATATTCAAAAGTATACGCAAGTTTGACTTTCAAAAGTCAAACTTCGTAGTTGACTTTTTACCCAAAAATAACTCAAACTTGACTCGGCCGTAAAATCTTCGTTTTTAGGAGTTACAAGGTCTTTCTTATATCAAAACGGACCTTAGAACATCCTTTATCATAATCAAAATTCTAATTTAGATTTAAAGAATTTCTCGACACGCTATGACTAAGTCAAACTTTCTGGTCAACACAAAGTCATACAAAAACTCATTTTTGTCAAATTCCAATTATTCCAACATGCTTAACTAGCCTAAAAACATGTACTAAAACTATCAAACATGTGTTCATACTTGTAACACTTTCAAATCAATTTTGCACTTGAATCATCTAGCTACAATTACATATATGCAATAATCATCTAATTAATCAAACAAGAAACATAAACAAAAGCTTACAAAGCTAGAACAAAGATCAAATTTTGTTTCCCCTTGTGCTTTAGAAATCGGACGCAAACCCAAAGGCCAAACCACAACCTTTTTCAAACAACCAACACTAAAATAACAACAATCTAACACCCCTAAACACTTCCTTATACACCAAATCACTAGAAATTGACCAAAAACCCAACTTCTTCAATACTTAGTGCATGTGAGGTTTCTTTAGTGGGATTTGTAGAGGATTGAACAAGGATTAATATGGTATTAATTGATTGTAATGCATGTAAGTAACAAATTTGATATGGCAATGTTTGTGTGTGTGTGCTAGTTCGAACGGACAAGGGGGAGGAGACAAGAAAAGTGAAAATTTCATAAAGAGAAAAATGAAGGATATGGTGTTCTATTTATAGAATTCAAGTTTGATCAATTGGCAATTTTAACCCCTCCTTTCATAAGTCCTTGCAAGTTTAATACAAATTGGTTATATTTCCGTTACTTAGCCGACCAAACACGGGTAACATCACGTTAGTAAATATTTTAAATCCGTCCCACTAAATATAGTTTGAAACCTTCATTAAAACGTTAAACACGGTTTTTACAAAAACTCGAGGAAACGAAGTAAAATACAAAATTGACATATTTACGCTCTCGAAGCATTAGAATAATTTTCCTGACCTTCTTAAACACTAAAGACAAACAAAAATTAAATCACGGAATGAAATTACCCTATAAATGGAAAATCTCATCAACCCTTATATAATATAAACGACTATGATTATCTACGCAATTAAAAATAACTAAACTTAGCTTAAGGAGTAGACGTAGACCCTAAAACTCGGGTTGTTACATTCTCCCCACCTTTAGGGAGTGACGTCCCGGCACTCAGCTCGTCTCATCCACTCTTTCTGCTTCATTCTTACTTGTAAAGAGATGAGGGTACTTTTTCTTAATCTGATCCTTACGTTCCCAAGTAAATTCTGGACCTCTTTGCGAATTCCAACGAACTTTAACTATAGGTATCCGACTCTGCTTAAGTCGCTTAACCTCTTTATCAACAATCTCTACCGGTTCCAAATCAATGATAACTATCATCAAGTAGATCTCTCTTAACGGAACAACAACTTCATCTTCCGCTAGACACTTTTTGAGATTCAAAACATAAAAAGTACTATGAATCCCCTTCAACTCTTCAGGCAACTCCAATGTATAAGCCACAGGACCAATTCTAGCCAAAACCTTGAATGGACTGATATAACATGGACTGAACTTTCCGCGCTTTCCGAAACGCATAGCGCCCTTCCATGGCGATACCTTAAGTAATACCATATCACCAACTTCAAACTCTAATGGCTTAAGTCTATTATCTGCATAACTTTTCTGGCGACTACGAGTAGCTAACAAACGATTCTTAATTTGGACAATCTTCTCAGTCGTATCACGGATCAACTCTGGATCGGTGAGTTGGCTATCCCCAACCTCACTCCAGTATACAGGCGATCTACACTTTCTTCCATACAAAGCTTTATATGGTGCAGCCTTAATACTAGCCATAGATAACAATTATTGTAACAGAAACTCGGACCATGGTAGATGGCGATCCCAACTACTTCCGAAGTCAATCACACAGGCACACAACATAACTTTTAATGTTTATCTGTTTGAGGGTGGTAAGCGGTACTCATATCCAAATTTGTCCCCAACGCTTCCTGAAGCGATCTCAAAAAATTAGACGTAAAATGGCTATCTTGATCTGAAATAATAGAAACAAGTACACCATGCTTACACACTATTTCCTTCAAATACAGTCGCGTGAGTTTCTCCATACTATCCATTTTCTTCATAGGCAATAAATGAGCTGATTTGGTCAGTCGGTCAACAATAACCCAAATCGTATCATACCCGCTTGGCGTTCTCGGCAGTCCGCTCACAAAATCCATAGTAATTCATCCCACTACCAATCGGGAATCTCAGTGTTATTGCAGGCAACCCAGAAGGTTATTGATGCGCAGTGCTTTAACTTTTTGCACGAAGATAAAAACACTTACTAACATATGTAGCGATATCAGCTTTCATATTCGGCCACCAATACAACAACTTCAAATCTTGATACATCTTATCCGGTCCTGGATGGATAGAATACTTGGACTTATGCGACTCATGCATAACCAAATCCCTCAATCTACCATATTGCGGTAACCAAACACGATTCCCAAAACAACGCGTTCCATCAGGTCGAAACTCGAATATTAGTTTAATCAACCTTCCTAAATTTTCTGCTTTTACATTCTTTCTTTTCATGGCTTCTCCCTGAGCTTCACGAATCTGCTTAGGTAAATTGTTGTGAACAGTCATCATTAAAGCTCGAACACGTAATGGCTTATCCCTTTCCTTACGACTTAAGGCGTCAGCCACAACATTCCCTTTTCCAGGATGATACCGTATCTCACAATCATAATCACTCAGCAACTCAATCCACCTTCGTTGTCTCAAGTTTAACTCTTTCTGATTTAGGATATATTGTAGGCTCTTATGGTCAGTGAAAACCACACATTTCGTTCCATACAAATAATGTCTCCACAATCTAAGAGCGAAAATAACGGCTCCTAACTCCAAATCGTGAGTAGTGTAATTTTCTTCATGGACCTTCAATTGTCTAGAAGCATACGCTATCACCTTTTCTCTTTGCATCAACACGGCTCCATAACCCTTAAGAGATGCGTCACAATACACCACAAAATCTTCCGTTCCCTCAGGCAATGCTAAGATCGGTGCACTACACAACTTCTGCTTCAACGTTTGAAAAGCTTCTTCTTCTTCACTTCCCCATTCGTACTTCTTATTTTTCTAAGTCAACTTAGTCAGTGGCTTAGAAATCAAAGAAAATCCTTCAATAAACCTTCGATAATAACCCGCCAATCCAAGAAATTGTCTCACCTCCGTTGGCGTCGTCGGTGCAGCCTAACTCTTAATAGCCTTGATCTTGGCAGGATCAACATGAACACCACTACGATCGATCACATGACCCAGAAATTGTACTGAATCTAACCAAAAATCACACTTTGAAAACTTGGCATACAACTTCTCTTCCTTAAGCAGCTCCAGAATAATCCTCAAATGCTTCTCATGCTCTTCATCGTTCTTGGAATAAATCAAAATATCATCGATGAACACTATGACGAACTTATCAAGATATGGCTTGCATACTCGGTTCATCAAGTCCATAAACACAGCAGGCGCATTAGTCAATCCAAACGGCATTACTTGGAACTCAAAGTGACCATACCGAGTTCTAAATGCAGTAATCGAAATGTCTTCCTCTTTAATGCGTAACTGGTGATATCCTGATCGCAGATCGATCTTAGAATACACCTAGAAACTCATGCCAGCTGATCAAATAAATCATCGATTCTCAGAAGAGGATAACGATTCTTGACAGTCAACTTATTCAACTCGCGATAATCTATACACATCCTAAAAGATCCATCTTTCTTCTTCACAAACAAAACCGGTGCTCCCCACGGTGACGAACTTGGACGAATAAATCCTTTCTCCAACAACTCTTGCAATTGTACCGACAACTCTTTCATTTCAGACGATGCCAATCTATACGGTGCACGTGCAACAGGTGCAGCTCCCGACACTAGATCGATTCGAAACTCAACTTGCCTCGGCGGTGGCAGTCCTAGTAACTCCTCAAGAAACACCTCTGGAAAGTCACAAATTACAGGCACGTCTTCCAATCGTTTCTCCTTCGACTTCTTCTTCATAACATGTGCCAAAAATAAATGACAACCTTGCTCAACGTACTTACGGGCCTTAATACATGAAATAACCTTCAATCGAGATCCACCTTTGTCACCTTCAACTATTAACGTCTTATTCTCATACGGTATATGAACAACTTTCTTGCCATAGACGATAACGGCATCGTGCTTGACAAGCCAATCCATACCGATGATGACGTCAAACGTACTAAGCTCAATCGGCATAAGATCGATTTCAAAAATATGGTTCACTAAACTAAAGGTGCAACCTTTCAAAACAGTGTTCGTACTAACTATCCTTCGATCAGCTAACTCTACTTCATAACTATCCTCTATTTTAATCGGTTTGATATCGAGCAATGAACTAAATCTATTGTTCACAAAACTCCTATCGGAACCCGAATCAAATAAAACAGAAGCATAGCAGTTATTTAGCAGAAACGTACCAGTAACCACATTCGGACCCTTCGGCTCAGCGTCCTTAATAGCATAAGCTCGAGCACGAACTTCTCTAACTTCTTCTTACTTAATTTTCTTCGGACATCAGTTCCTAGTATAACTTTGCTCACCACAATCATAACAAGTCAGGATGGGCTGAGCGTTAGCACCAGTAGCAACATTCTTCTCCTTACAATACCTCGACTTGTGTCCAACCTTTCCACACTTGTGACATTTGATCATACACGGACCAACATGACGAGTAAAACAACGTTCACACAAAGGAAGTTTCCCATCAGTAGGAGCGGTAACCATGGCTCGCGCGTTACCTTGCTTTTGGTTATTCTGCAAAGTTTGACGTGAGTTATCCTTTTGATTGCCCTTACCACTACTATTTCCACCTTGGTGATTCTCCCACTTTCACTTCTTTCCTTCCAGAATTCTTTCATTTCTAGCTTGCGACTTCTGCTCCATCAACTTGTGAGCCATACGTACAGCTTCGCTCAAATTTGCAGGCTTAGACGATGTCACTTCACCCTTGATGTTATCCGTTAACCCTCGGATATAAGCATCAACCTTCACTCTTTCTGGTTCAACCATTCTTGGACACATCAATGCAAGCTCATTGAACCTTTGAGTATAGGCAACAATGTCATACTCCTTAACCTTCAAGTTCCACAACTCATTCTCCAGACGTTGGATTTCTTCTATCGGGCAAAACTCAGCAGTCATCAATTGCTTCATTTCAGTCCAAGGCATTTGGTTCACATTCTCCAAACCCAATGTTGCAACCTTAGAATTCCACCAAGTTAAAGCCGGACCTTCCAATGTAGCAGCAACAAACCTTACCTTCTTACCCTCTGCACATTCACTGATTCCAAAAAACACTCTTAGTTTTCTCAAACCATCTTTGTAATTCAATAGCTCCTTTTGTCCCACGAAAAATAGTAGGATTGCACTTCATAAACCCATTAAAAGTGCACTCACGAACAGCAGGTGCAGTGTTTTGACTTCTCACTGGCCCAGATCCTTTAGCATCGTTCCTGACCTTCGCTTGCCTTTCCCGCTCAACAGCAATAGCGGCATCAACACTTTCCTTAATCATTCTTCGCCTAGCAGCTTGAGTCATAGTGCAAACATAATAAAAAAAAACCCCCCAGACTTTGGAGGCATGATTCTGTTACATCACACATAAAACAATCTGATAAGCATTCATAACATGATATATTTATAACATGGTATAATGACAAATCAATCACAACAACAGTCCACCACATCAAGTAGTAATCAAAAGATAGTCATTCATTTTTCATCACAAGAGAGTTAATACATAGTTGCATTGTTTCATAAAATGATACAAATCATTACAACCAATAGTACTAGTTCTACTAACTAAGGATTTAGTTTAGTCATTACAAAACAAAAGAAACTACAAATGAAACTAGACTACTAAGATGATTTCTCTTCACGACTCTTTCGACGATGAACTCTTCACATCTTTGATCGGAATATCAATAGCTTCATTCGGTCTTTCTTTAAACACAAATCCCTTACGAATCATCTCTTGATAGAGCTCATAAGCTCGAATTCTAGTCCAATAGAGATCTCTCTTAACTCGTTTAATTCATGCATAGAAGGAATGTGTTGCTCAACTCACTCTTCAAGTTCCTCTTCAATTTCATACACTCAGCTTTCTCTTTAACATTATCGAGCTTCTCAACCAACCTTTCCATTGTAGCCATTCCTTGATCCACACTAGAACGCACTTCATTACCCAAGTCCAAAATTAACTTGCCATAAAACTTATCCTTTGCCTCACTTTTCTTCTTGACTAATGCATACGCCGTCTCGCGACCCATAAAAAAATAAGTAAAATTTAATTAAATTAAAAAAACTTTACAGTCGTCTCGAAAAAATCAACCTTAAGACAAAAAGAAGAGTCAATGTACCGTCTCATAAAGCCAGGTAGTAATCTGTCACCAAAAGGTGAGTTCATATATAACTGATAGATTGTACTTCATCTAACTTAATAGATGGATATTTACATTTATGAAAATTGTGGGTTGTTATACAACCTCAATCTCATCATCAGGTTTAGAATCAGAAGCAGGCAGCGAAGGATTAAGGGAATCCACCTCTTCGTAAGGATATGTCAACTCCGGCTCATTCTCATCTTCCTCAATGTCGATTTCCATATCATCTTCATCTTCTTGAGGATCTTCTTCTTCCTCAAATTAGTCTTCTTCCGGGTCCTCGTCTTCATCTTCTAAGACAGGCTCGGGAACCACAGGAACATCGTTGTGTTGATTCGGCTCAATAACGGGCACCTCATCATCATGATTCATGTTTGCCATGATAATCTATAAAATATCATATAATACTTACTTAATATCGTATCACTTCATATTATCGTTCAATAGCGTTCCAACGATAATACTATTATTAAAATAACAATTAGCATTCAAGCGCAACAATTAAAAATTTACAATTCGCGACTCTTTTTCAATCCGAATATATCTCGATTACATTTCAAACATATATAATGGTAGTTATCATATAATCAAATGACATTCTATG
Organism: Tanacetum coccineum; assembly: GCA_026074375.1. Lineage (NCBI taxonomy): Eukaryota > Viridiplantae > Streptophyta > Magnoliopsida > Asterales > Asteraceae > Tanacetum > Tanacetum coccineum. The sequence goes on along the minus strand of BQNB010097507.1, from coordinate 9,600 downwards.
CATATAACACATGCATAAACGTACCAATACATAACACTTTAGGCATCCAACATGGGCATAAATTTATCCAATCACAATGCATAGTTAAATACGGGTAAATTATTTAACCAAATATATATACCATACGTACATAAATATACTTACACGTAACAACTTATAAATGTAACTTACATGTAACAAATGGCAACGAGGAGTCTTGGCGTGCGTGTAGAAGCGTTATAGTTTAGGTTTTCCAAAAAGACTCGACCCATTTCTTTATACCCTTAGACTCTTGATATTACTTTGACATCTAAAATAATTACAATCCGAGTTTTGAAAACAACCTAGTTCTCTATAACCGAAGCTCTTGATACCAATCTTTAACACCCGCCTCGAGGGGCATCAGATTGCGCAGCGGAAATTAGCAATTTGGTGTTACTAAATAGCATCCTTCACCACGATAATAGAAAACGACTCAAATAAGACGTTTACCAAACATGTGTTCCAAAATTTATTCAGAGTTAAAATGCGTTTAGGTCCCACAGAATCGTAACCACCGTCTATTACAAACCATGAAAAACATATTGTTTTCAAATAAAAGACATTGTTTTAAACATAACACAAGACATTGTTTTTGAAAGACCAGAATACACAAGTAGACTTTCCTTTAATTTAATCACCATACACGCACGACACCTCCACGCCATCGTTGCCTTCAGCCTTGATTACCTAGGATAAAACATGTTTAAAACGTCAACAACAAAGTTGAGTGAAATTCATAGAGTTTAAAGTAATCAGTAAGTAAAGATCTTTGAACACATTATTAGTTCTTGGGAAAACAAAGCAACAAATACAATGTATAGCAACTTCTTTTCTTTCGTGCATTAAGCTCATGACACCGAACGTTAACAATACATATGGCATTTCATATGTTTAAGTGCCCCAAACTAGGTATTATTGTCATATACCTTCTATATTTCTAATAATAAAATGTCCGTTTGATAGGGTGTTCACAAGGATTCAAACCCCGGACAGGGATGCCAAACCTAATAGATCTATTTAATGCATTAGCGTTCACCCATTATAGGCGATTGACGGTTCATGAATTAAGGGACTTCGACAATAGCAACTTATGCGAAAACAATCTCATATCGGGTCTAGCATACCATAAATCATATGTGTTCAATTTTATAAAACAAACATGTATCCCCCTCGCGGGTTTAAAACATTTAAAATAGTTCAAAAGGGAGGCTATGAACTCGCCTTAAGCAAAATATCCAAATCAATCAATCAACAAGCACAATAAGCTTCACGTCTCAACCGCGACCTATATAATACATATATAGCGGTATGTGACGAATAGTATATTAGATCATATAATGTATATATATGTATTACTATTACGTATATATAATCATATACTAAATTATTCAAGTGCGACGCAAAACATTTCGCTTGACATATTCATCAATTATTACAACGTTTCTTACATAGTTTCCAGTTTTAGAAAGTTTACCGAAAGTAAGGATAATATAATCCAAACTTAGAATTTTATCTCAATTTAACTAGCATTACGAACCCTTTACTTGTTATAATCTATATTCAAAAGTATACGCAAGTTTGACTTTCAAAAGTCAAAGTTCGTAGTTAACTTTTTACCCAAAAGTAACTCAAACTTGACTCGGCCTTAAAATCTTCGTTTTTAGGAGTTACAAGGTCTACCTTATATCAAAACGGACCTTAGAACATCTTTTATCATAATCAAAAGCCTAATTTAGATTTAAAGAATTTCTCAACACGCTATGACTAAATCAAACTTTCTGGTCAATATCATTTGCACTTTGAATTATCTAAGCTACAAATAAATATATGCAATAATCAACTAATTAATCAAAACAAGAAACATAAATATAGTGCACACAAAGCTAGAAAGCTTGACTATCGGCATCCCTTTGACCTTAAATTGGATGAACCAAAAGACCAAACCAACACACTTTTCAAACCAAACCACTTCATATAACACGAAACTACACCTAGAAAACACTTCCTTATACACACAAATCAAGAGAAATTGACCAACAAAACCAACTTCAAAATAGCATTGCATGTAAGGTTTTCTTAGTTGGAGTTTGTAAGAGATTGAAACAAGGATTAATATGTATAAATCTATATTAAATGCATGTAGAAAAATTTTTGATGTTAAGATATGTTGGTTGTGTTGGTTTGGAAGGGCAAGGAGAAGGAGGAGGGAGCAAGAGAAAAAGAATTGTTAAAGAGTGAAGATTGGAATATTCTGTCTTCTATTATAGAAATGGACTTTGATCATTAGGCAATTTTAACCCCTCCTTTCATAAGTCCTTGCAAATTTAGTACAAAAGCATTTCTTTTATAAGTAAATTCGACCAACATATCGGGTAACATCACGTTTGCAAATATTTTAAATCCGTCCAACTAAATATAGTTTAAAACCTTCATTAAAACGTTTTTTTATGTTTTTGATTTTTCTTGATTTTTTTATCTTATACTAATACTAATAAAAGAAAATGAAAAATATTTTTGGGTTTTTTATATTTTTAATAAAGAAAATATTCACAAACGGGAATAATAACTTCACAAGGGAAGGGTCTTCAAAAACTAATCTTCAAACGAAACGATAATCGATTACACCTCCCCGGCAGCGGCGCCAAAAATTGATAACCTTTAAAACTAGCCTTTTTGTATATATAAATTATAATAAATATAATAAATATATAAGGATAATTGCAAGATTATAATTCAAATATAGTACGATAAGTATTCTGAAAGATTCAAAGAAAATTCCTTTTGACCAAAGGAAAAATCAAAAATCCCCCGAGTCGTTCTTCCCAACGAGGTGCAAATTGAAAATCGAAGACGTTTGTGATCGCGTAATTTGAATGGTTAAGGATTTTTTTTAGAATTGGATTACTAATTCTACAATTAAAATGCAAAAACGAGTAAGGGAAACCTATAAACGAAAGCTAAAAGTGATTAAAAGCTAAAACGAGAACCGGACCCGAAACCCGTTCTTTAAAAACTCAAATTTTGCAAAAATAACCCTACGAAAGCAAAACTAATTTTCCTAAGTGCAAAATGATAAAAGAAAATTTTCTAAAAAAAATTATATTTTTTTTATTTTTATTTAATTTTTAATGAATTAAAAACTGATTTGAAAAGAAAAATTAATTAAAAATATTAAACGTAAATGGAAAAATCTGAAAAAATGGTGAAAAATAGTTTGAAAGATGCTGGTTCTAAGAAAAATAAGTTGGTGTTGCCAGCTTATCTAGATAAGACAGAAATAAGGCAAAAGGGCTTATAAGCTATTGGGCCAAGGAAAGGATAAAGGAATTATTTGTGCAAGTCTAATGCGTGAAAAGTCCCAAGGGCAGTTGGTTATGAGGTGGTGTGTTAAGGCGTTGGTGTTAAAGGGGGAGGTCCAGGGTTCGAATCTTGGCCTCCCCTTTTTGTGATTTTTTTTCAAACTTATAAAACTAGAAAAAAATAAGCAATATTAAAAAAAACAACTTATTTGAAACTGAAAATTAAACAGGAAAATAAGCACAAAATGATGGCAGTTTCACTTTTTTCTACACTAAAGCATATTAAGCTAACTGTTGGGCTTTTTAAACACTAATAAGCTAATGAAAATGAAAGATAAGCTAAAACAAATAAGCCACTAAACCTAATAAGCAAATGCAAATACAAATAAGCCAAGGGGATGAAACAAATAAGCACAAAAAGGCAAATAAGCAAAAGGCAAAACTGTTAAGCTATTCTAGGCAAATAAGCAATTGAAAATGAGAAAATAAGCAAAACAGATATGCTACTAATCCTAATAAGCTAACCTAACTAAAATTAAGCAAAGAAAAACATCTAAAAAGCAAAAATAAGCAAATAAGCTACTGTGCCTAAACTGCATATAAACAGGCCTTAAGGGCCACTTTTGGGCTTAAATTTTAAGCCCTATATGGAACCTTATGGGCATATGGCTTATATGAGCTTAAAACATGTACAAGGGGCTTTCTAGAAAAGCAAAAAATACAAAGTTTGAAAAACAAATGAGCCCTGAAAAAGGCTTGTGAATTTGGCTGTATGCACTCAGCACATGCTGATGTGGGTTTTTCAGTTTTGAGGAGGCTTAATGCAGGCCCACAATTCAGCTGGTAAATAAGCTCAAAAATGAAAAATAACTTAAAACAGATTGAGTATGACTCAAAGTGAGCTTATGCTCAAATTTTCAAGATCTAAAAGCATTTTCTACTATCTGATAAATGGAATTGAAAAAAGGGGGCATATTAAAACTTGAAAAACACTTAAAACAGGTTTTGACAGATTTTTACAAGGACAAAAGAAAACCAAAAAGACTTGACTCTACTGCATTTAGGACATAAAAAGAAACACAAAACAAAACTTGTAAACTAGTTTTGAAAGCAAAATTAAATAAGCTGTGTTCAACTGTTATATCACCACAGTTTTGAACACACCCTTTTAGAAAAACTTGAAAACTAACTTTTAGAACTAAAAACTGATTAATAACAACTTACAAAAGCTGGCCAAAAGTGGCCAAATGACCCACTTGGTTTTTAAACCAAAAATGACCCTTTTTACCTCTTATCCCAAACACCCCTTTAGATTCTTAAATCAATTTTTAAAACTGATTTATGGAGATTTAAGCAAGGTTTTGGCAAAACAGATAACAAGCAACAAATATTGAGCAAGAATGAGCAAAAAGCAAGCAAAAATAAGCACAAGAATAAGCTATAAGAATCAAGCAGAATATAAGCCTTTCAAGACAGTTTAAGGCAAAAACTTAAGCAAAGACAAATAAGCATCAAAGAAAGACAATAAGCATGAAACAGTAAGAATAAGCAAGAAAAGCAAGCAATAAGCAGAAAATAAGCTATGCTACAGTGAAAATAAGCAAAAATTTAAAAAGTAAACTTACAAGGGTCCTTAGCTTATGGTAATGAAATAAGCTTTCAAAAAGCTTAATAACAAACCTATATGCTTCCCATAAGCTCTAAACCAAAGGCCATCCTTAATACACCTTGCTCCTTGCTTTCTTTTTGTGAATTTTTCTTTTTGGATTTTTGAACTTTTTTGACAGAAAAGTAAATAAGCTTTCAAATAAGTTTTTGATGTCTCAAAAGCTTATGCAAAGGCTTAATACAGTATTTAAAAGACAGGTTATGTAAATGACAAGTAATTTAAAGAAAACACATAAATTTCATAAACTTGGAAAATTAAATTGCAAGTATTTAAAGACAGAAATTTAAATGACAATTATATTAAAAATGCAGTATTTAAAAATGGTACAAACTTTTGAATACAAGCTTTTGACTTAACATAAGCTAGATGCCTCAATGGGCTTACAAGGAGTCATATATATAGAAACGAGCTAGGTCATTAGGCTTGGTTTTACTTTCTCTGTGCTTCTTTGCTGAGAAGAAATAAGAGTGTGTTTGTTGTGTGAGGCAAAATAAGAAGTCATCTCAGCCTTTCAATTTGCTTGGAGCCCAAACCAAATGATCATGTCCCTTGATCTTGTGTTGTTTTTTTTCTTGTCCAATGGGGTATTAGGGGATTGCCAAGGTGGCAAGAGGTCATGTAGGGGTGAGGAAGGGTTTTAATAAGTTTTTGTTTGGTTGCAAGGAGGTAGGAGACAATGAACAATAATTGGGTAATGTGCATTGGCGGGAACAGGTTTTATAAATGTGACATGGGTGAGAGTTTGGGTTTATGGCAAAAAAGATCCCTCAAAGTTATTCATAGTATTACATGCATGGTCCTTGTGGTGTTTAAATTTTGGAAATGGGCAAAAACAGTCCTCCAAAGTTAGATGAGTGATTACACCGTTAGTCCTTTTGGTGTATAACTTTAAGGGTTTGGCAGTTTAAGCCCCTCAAGTTATAGTTGGGCTTTTAGTCTTCATATTAATCCTTAATGGGCTTATCCGGCCCATTAGATGGGTTCGGATGGGCCATTAAGATCCATTACAATTTTTGGCATCGGCTTTGACCTTGACTTTTCTGGGGTTGACTTGACTTTGACTTTTCCACGTTTTTCCATTCCGTGCTTGGTTTTGTCCGTTTTTGCTTGATTTTTTGTCCTTTCCTTGGATATCCGTTTCCTGCACAATATAAGTAAAAACATACACACACAATGTATTTTTGGTACGTTTTTGGTCTTTTAAGTCTGGTTTTAATGGAAAACGGTATGTGTAATTAAGCACATACCAAAATCCTACATACTAAACTATTGCGTGTCCTCATGCAATGCTATAAGTAAAGCACTTAAGAAAACTAAGAATCTCGATCCCCCTCGACTAGTAACCTCAAAAAGTAGCTAAGTGTTCATCGAGGGGAAATAAAGAATCGAATAGCTCTAAAAACCCCGTCTTTACCATTTTTAAAATATATTCGAAGGCACTATTCCTACACATAATTTTGTATTTTTCCTATTTCTCATTTTTTTCATTTTTTTAAACAACTAACAACTGTATTTGGAACTTTCGTTATTTTATAACATATAGGGCTCATAGAAACAAGACGCATTTTCGATCCGAGAAATGCCCCAAAAGGATAAATTCATCATCCCCGACTTTTCACTTGCTCCAAACCAATCTTAAAACGAAATCATAGTTAAATATTAGTTAAGATGCTAACACTACTCATATTTGCAACTTGTGAACTTTTCACTCCCGACAAATAAAAAATAACTTAGGTGTATGTGCTATCGTTGAATATCAACCATGAGTCTAATGTTTTGCAAAATTCCCTATGCTTCACGTTCCACCCGAGACTAAAGAGTTTTGAAGGCGAGATCATCCATGTATCACTTTCGTCTTGGCACATCCCAAACCTTGCGGCTCAGTGACAAGATTTTGACACCTCACAGAGACTCAGTATCGGGACTCACGGACTTTGATATCAAAAACTTTAGGTTTCCCGAGTATACACATAGCTTATAAAATAGAATAGTCCAAAAGTTCAAAAGCATATGTAATTACAAAAGATCTATTTATTAAATCACACTTAATATAAACATAACATAGATGCATTGTAACCCTCACCTTCTAGTATGCTGCAACATCGTTGTGAGCCGGCAAGATGCAAGCAAAACTTTTCTCAGTCTCAGATTTTTATCTTACTAATGGGTTTTCCTTTAGAAGGCTTGTAAACATCCGTTGTGATCCGACAAGATACAGCAAACTTTTATCAGCCCACAGTTTATATTTATTACTTATCATATTTTTTCATTTGTCATCATCATTTTTTTAGATATAGAGAAAATTTCGTTTTAGAAAATTTAAGTATAAATTTAAACTAAAATTATTGATATCGACTATACTTTAAAAATTATTGATTTAAGTTTAATTTTCAAAAATAGCACGTATTATTAGTCCGGTTAGAAGCTTATGGGAGAAAAAGCCACAAATTACACACATGAGCTCTTAAGATTTCCAAATAACCCTTGTTTAGCATCTAACTCACACTTAACTCTATCATTTTTTGTTCTTCGCAATCCGCAAACGCTTAGTCTAAAAGTTAAGGAACAAGCTAGAGCTCAACACGCTCGATCGAGTCAAAATTTACTCTTATTCTACCCAGTGGGAAAGTCAAAATTGTGATAAAACACTTATTTTATTTTTGAATATTTTTAAATTTTTTCATTTTTTTGAAATTTTGGTGGTAAAAACAGGATTATGTGAAAACAATGGCTACATGCATAATCAAATCGATAGATCCACCCATACTAAAACTAAACATTGTCCTCAATGTTTTAAGAAGGGTCTCTACGTAAATCCTAAGCCGTTTATTAGGTATGCTTAAAGATAAACATTAGTCGATAAGATTTGGATATCGGATTCCCAAAATAAAGCTGAGGATTTAAAGCTCTTGTGATCGAAGGACAAAACCGCGAGCACGAGAGGCTTCAAAAATCCAGGCAATCCTGGATAATACGACACAAAACACAAAACACAAAACATGTAAAATGGAAGAGGCGAGCCTCTCATACAACACAAAACACTTATTCATTACTACATAACTACCATACTACTACAACAATTATACTAGGATAAGCATGGGTTGCCACCCACGAAGCGCTTGTTTTAGGTCACTTAGCTTGACCCGATCCTCCCATACTTGAGTTGGTCAAGGGGAATAAAAGTGGAGACACAAAACAGCCAAAACTCGGATGTCCTCTCCATAAAAGCAAGGAAAAATCTTCATTAGGCTTTCAAGAATTTTGGTGACTTTGAAAGTTTTAGGGCCCCGATGAGATAATTCCAGGAGAAGAGTAGTATGAACTCTTTTAGAAGTGAAAATCCCGAGGTTGAAGACTTTTTCCTCATTTTCGGATGAAAACAAGAGTAAAGCTCCAAGCCCGGGAACTTCTTTGTGGAAAGGAAGTTCATAAAGAGGAGGATTAAATTCCTCAAGAATTAAAGAAGTATTAGTGGTCTTCTTTACATTCTTTTCCGGTGTTGCACAGTTGGTGACTTCAAAGAGGTTTTCATGAATGAGTATACCCGGATTAAATATCTTATCCTCGTTGTCGGTCGAAGGCAAGGCATCAACCTCGGAAAAATCCTCATAGAAAACCGAGTCACACTTGGGAAAAGGAAGGAAATCACATGATCCAGGAAGATCAAGTTCATCAATCAAGATTTTAGAATCTTTGATTTTCTCTTCCTTGGAGTCAAATGGATCATCATAAGTATCATCATTAACGGTTTCAAGATCAAAAAGTTCATCATCATACTCATCCCATAATGGTGGGGATGAGTAATCAAGAGCATGTTCATCGGTGAACATCTCAGAAATGGTATCAACAAGATTGTCATCGGGAAAATTTTCATCAACCGAATCTTTGAGAATAGAATCCATTTCCTTGATAGGATCATGGTTAAGCAAATACTCTAATTCTCGAAGATCGGATTCGGCATCAAAGGGAAGATCATCATTTCGTGGTGGAAATGTGATGTGAGCGAGTTCATCGACGAACTCTTTAAGAAAATAGTAGCTAATCTCAGAAATCAGGAGACTAGGTGAAGAAGAAGTGGTACTGCCACTTAAAGAATTATGAAAAGGAGGGAGAAGAGATGAAGGATTACTATTTTCTGGTGGAAATGAATCACTTGCGAGATAAGCTTCGAATTCTTCCCAAATTAAATCACTTTCTTTGAGGGAGATAAGTGTCGGGGAAGAAGAAGACTTGATCTCGGGTTCCGAAATCGGAGTGGGATTGCCACTCGATTGATTATCATGATATGGAGGGAGATCTTTGGTTTTATCAAGATTTAGCAAGTTCTCAATAATGTCTTTCTCCGGATCAAAGATATCATCATTAACTTCTGGTGAAGTTAAGTCGGGATAAGAAGAAAAAGGAGAAGTGGGATTGCTACTTGGATGATTTGTTGCAAACAAATCTTCACGATATTCCTCATGTGAAACATTGTAGACATCAATCATGTTGACTGATTCTTGATGAGGTTCGTTTGAATAGCTTGAAGTGTCATTTCTCATGTTCAAGATTAGTCTTTCATTACCGTCACGGAGAATAATTTCTTCTTCATGAACGTTAATCAAAGCACGA
>BQNB010097506.1:4439-25371 GCA_026074375.1 Tanacetum coccineum | reverse complement strand
AGATATTCATAAGGCATAGCATAATAAGTAGAGTACGTAGTTTCAACATCTAGTGTACGCATGCAAATTCAAGTAAACATAGTTTAACGGTCTTGCATAATATCATACTAATATTACACATATGAATTTGAACGTGGTCTATTTAAAATTTTAAGGCTTCCTATTTCATACTTATTTGTAATTACCATTGAGAGCGATCATGATCATGACGATCATGCAAAGCACAACGATAGTCGTCAATGATTTCACCATTGGGAGAGAATTTGTTCATCCTATCCATAGAGAGATGAAAGGAAATGAAGTGTTTATTTTTTAGAGAGGGACAAATTATTTTGAATAACTTTAAGAGCTCAGATAGAAGGAGACCGTAAGGTAACGGTCTATTAAGAGAGTTTTTGGAGTGTTGCATTCGTTTTGCCACAAAAAATGCTAGATTAAATTGAGTGGAAGTAGTGATACAATAGAGCATGTATGAACCACAAGTGGATAACTGAATTTTAGGTCCATAGTCACAAATAATGTTTTCTCTAATGATGATTTTTGCGGTTTTGAGGTAGGGACACACTTCATAAGTGTAGAGGAAATTTGGATTAAGTGTGTTGGATTTTTCTCCATTAAGCCTTTTCTTAGTTATGTTAGTTATGATTGAAGTGGGATGATCAAGCTTTGTGAAATATGTATCGTTTGTTTGGGAGTTATTGTGGTTTAGGATGGATGTAAGTAACCATTCATTGCAATAAAAGGAGTGTCCTTCGTGAGGAAGATCCAGAAGAATTCTAAATTCTCTTAAAGTAAAAAGAAATTTTTCTTCATAGATGTTAAAGGAGACAAACCAATTATTATTTAATGAGTAAAATTGAAGGGATCGATAGAGTTCAAATAGAAATTGTGGGTAGATTTTTCCATCTAAGTGGTAGAAGGATTGAAAACCATTTTTAAGGAAGATTTCTTCAAGATTAACTTGAGTGTTGAAGTTGTTATCAATAACTCTTCCCTCATGTATAGATTGGCTTTCAAAGTCTTCACATGAAATTGGATAGCTAAGTAGTTTATTGTGATTTCAAAAAGAAACTATTATAAAATGTAATGCGGTGTCTAAGAGTGTGTTTATATGGATGTAATGTGGGTGTGCAGTTTGCTTGACTTAAACAAAGAAAAATAGATATAATACTTAGTAATTAGCAAACCTTAATGCACAACCTATGTTTGATATTGCTCTAGATGAATGAACCAAACAATGCTTATGAATTAAGCATCTCATGTATACATTCATGAGTCATAATGTATGAAGAGAACGCTATTGCGTTGTATTAACAATGTAGTTAAAAAAACCCTTGTTTTGAAAAGTTCCTAGAAGTGAAAATTATAACTTGGGGTTTTTGTCAAAAATTGATTTTTGGCGAATCGCTTCAATTATGATGTTTGAGTATTATTGTAGTTATACATTGTTATATCATAGTTCTAATTGCACGAAAATAGCAAGAAAAATTGAAAGCCCCAAATTATGTGATTTGATCAAAATCAAAACCCTAGATATGAAATTAAATAGAAAATAAGATGAAATCACTTACAATAGTTGTTATAGATTGATGATTTGTTGATGATCTTGTAGATTAATTGCTCCAATTGCCGATTTGTGTTATGTTTGTTTGAGGGTTTTAGAGTTTGAGTTCGTGGGTGTGTTTGTTTAATACTTGTTGTGGTCCCAATTTGTTTAAAATCAGTTATTTACCCGCGATCTGTGACGCACGGATCCACCTAAACCACATACGGATCTCCGTATGGTGGATCCGTGATCCGCAGGTGTCCATAAAAATGGACAGAGTTGATTTTTAGGCAAATTGAGATATGGTGTTGTGTTTTTGGCAATTGAAGTATGTTATATATACTATTAGGAGTATGTGATATAATTTTCAGAGTCGACGTCCAAGTTTTAAACAAATCGTGCAACTTGTCGTGAATTTCCCGATGGAATTTCAACGTAGTCGATCCTACTAGGAGTGTGTTATCTTTTAGCATAAGTTTGACCATTACTAATAACACAATCATTTATGAACATTTAGACTTAACAAAACATCGTCAACACAAGTGTGAGTTGCCATTCGATGATTGTTCTTTTCGTCCTTTTTAATCGATTTCGTAATTTTCATGTATTGACCATACATGTAGATTTTGAAGATATCTATGGTCATTTTATTGATATTTTCTTAATCTAATAAAATTCTAATCTCGATTATGTTCACGATCGGAAGTTTTGTAATTGGAACTTGTAATGAGAATTAACATCTTTTGAATAATGATTAATTACTTCATTAAATTTCCGCTTACGATTATTTTTGAGATGATGGAGAATCACTATCCATGATAAGTTCCATCATTCCTAATCCTAATCTTAAATAATTAAATACTTCACGTTTTAAAGGCTTAGTAAATATATCGGCTATATTATCTTTGGATGCAACTTTCTCTATAGAGATATTGCCCTTTTGGACATTATCGCATAGAAAGTGGTGACGAATTTCTATGTGTTTAGTTTTGGAGTGTTGTACGGGATTTTTACTTAAGTCGATAGTGCCTTTATTGTCGCACATGATCGAAACGTCGTAGAGGCGTATGCCGTAGTCGATGAGAGCTTGTTTCATCCATAGTGCTTGTTGACATGCCTTTCCGGTGGAGACGTATTCGGCTTCGATCGTGGAGATAGCAAGGGCCGTTTGTTTCTTAGCGAACCAAGATGTTAAACAACATCCCATGAACGTACAAACGCCACTAGTGCTTTTGCGATCAACGTAATCGCCCGCATGGTCAGAGTCAGAATAAACTATATAGTTTCTATTTCGGTTCCTTTTGGATACCATAATCCTAAGTGACTAGTTCCTCTAATATACCTAAATATACGCTTAACGGCTTCTAAATGGGTAGTCTTTTGGACTTTCGTATGGGGATACGCGCACATAGCAAACACATAACATAATATCAGGCCTACTAGCAGTTAAGTTAAGTAAAACTTACCAATCATACCTCTATATTTAGAACTATCCAGGAGTTGGCTTCATCGTTTTAGTGGCTTGAGTCTCATTGACATTCGGCGTCTTGGTTAGTTGGGGAATCTTCCAACCCGAACTTCTTTAACATCTCCTTGATGTATTTGGATTGATTGAAAAATATTCTGTGTCCATTTGTGTGATTTGAAGGACACAAGAATAAGTTAACTCTGCCCCATCTTATACTATCTCAAATCGCTCGTGCTGTTTTTGCAAAATCATTCACATAAGTTATTGATCGTGGAACCAAATTATCTGTCTGGTGACATATATTTGAACAATGAAAAAGGTGGTGTGTGTTGATTTTGATCTCTTAGTAAAAAGTGTGTTATCGACCATTCCTATTGAATACTCGTGTTTTTATCAAAAATGCTTTTAGTCTATTATACCAAGCTTTAGGAGCTTGCTTAAAACCATATAAAGCTTTCTTAAGTTTATAAACATAGTTTGGTTTTTGAAAATCAATAAACCCCGGAGGTTGAGCAACATAAACCTCTTCGTTTATAAAACCGTTTAGAAAAACACTTTTTACATTAATTTGATATAGTTTAAAATCATTTGCACAAGCAATAGCAAGAAGTATTCTAATTGACTCTAATCTAGCTACCAGAGCACATGTTTTATCATAATCTATACATTCTTGTTGATTATATCCTTGTGCCACTAATCTAGCCTTATTTCTTGACACTATACCGTTTTTTCCTACGTAATATTTCAATTTCTCAAAAGCTTCATTTTTAGTCTTTAGAAATCTGGTCCATGTATACCTAGAATAATCATCTACTACAACTAAGGTGTATAGATTACCTCTATAACTTTTGATTGCCGATGGACCAAATAAGTCCATATGTAATAATTCTAAACATCTTTTAATAGAACCCATATTTTTAGCTTTATGACTTGCATGTGCTTGCTTCCTAATTTTGCAAGCATCACAAAAATGTTTATCATATTTTAGCTTAGGTAAATTTCTAACTAATTCTTTAGATGACAACGATTGAATTAAACGCATATTTGCGTGACCAAGTCTTCTATGCCATAAGGTAGAATTATCTACTATCGTGGCAAGACATAATTTGTCTTGAGACTTATTTCTTAATTTCATTACGTATAAACCATTTTTCTTAATCTCGTTTCCTATGATTTTACCATCTTTAATTATTTCACTACCTTTTTCCGTGAATAAGACTTGACACTTATTGACACAAATTTGACCAGCACTAAGTAAGTTAAATGCTAAGTTATCTACGTGTTCTACAGTAGATATAGTAAGAGAGTCGTTAGAGATCGTACATTTGCCTATGATCTTTCCTTTTAAGTTACTTCTAAAAACAACATTACCTCCGTCGTATGTTTTGTTGGTAGAGAATAAACTCTTGTTACCAGTCATATGTTTGGAGCAACCACTATCTTTGATCCATTCATCCAGTTCCAAGCATGTTCTCAAGCATACTATTTTAACAAAGACAAATTCAAGCGTTTGGTCCCCAATATCTTATGGGTCCAAAAGTGTTAGTATTGTACATCCCTTGCATTTGTTAAAATTGATTGGGATATTGAAATGGGATACAATTTCCTATATGTACGAAGCCTTGATTTTGTTGGTTGTTCCAATTCATAGGGTAGAAGTTTTGATGAATTGGTTGTCTAGAGTTTCTCCTAGATTGAGGTGTGTTGTATCTTGGTTGAGAAGATATGTTTCTTCTAGGTGGAGGTGTTTTCGATCTAGACTCGGTTTTGACATAACATATGTCGCTTTTAAGTGATGGTTTTAAAGACGGTTTATTTGACTCATCAATGCTATTATGTATTAGTTTATTCCTAGTAATAACAAAATCCGATCTAGAAGACATATGTAGACTAAAAACGTATTCTATCCCTTTTTCGCCATAGGTGCGACTCATGAATCCAGGTAAGGTGGATCCGTGCACCTTTATGGTGGATCCGTCCATCACTTTTTCAGCGGACGATCCAACGAAACTCATGGTTTTAGTTCCGCTTGTTGACGCTTTACCGCTATCAAATCCTAGACCTATTTTGCAACTAGGTGACTTTTGATTGTTTAACATTTCTCTTAGTGGATTAGCGCTTTTATCAAATTTAACAAATTTAACTTGAGTTTCCTTAAGTTTGGCGTTTTCTAATTTACGTTCTTCACATGACTTACATGCAATCTCAATTTCTTTACTTCTCTCAAGTTTCTTAATTTTCTTGTTCAATTCTAAAATTTCTTTTTTTAAAAGATCTCTTTTATTTTTCAAAATTTTATTCTTGTTAATGATTTTTAAGCTAATTTCACATAAGCTATCGTATTCTATTTGCATACTATCATTATCAAGAGAAGATGCGTTATCACTATAATAAGAAGAGTAAAGAGTTACCTTATTTGACGGTTGAGCCATGAGACAAGTTTCATCGTTAGTTTTGTCTTCGGCGTCATTTTCGCTATCACTCCAAGAACCTCCAATGAATGCCTTTTGATCTTTGTTGCGAGATGATTTTGGACAATCGCCAATGAGATGATTTGGATCATCGCATATAAAACATTTTCGGTCACTCTTTCCTTTCTTCTTATCCCTTTGTCGGAATGAATTCTTTTCTTCTCTTGGTTGCCTAACGAATTTACCCTTTCTTCTAAATAACTTTTTAAAGTTCCTTACGGCCATAGCATATTCTTCGTCATCGCTTCCGGATGTCGAAGTTTCATCATCACCAGACTCTTTCTTAGCTTTCAAGGTGATGGACTTAATTCTGTCCTTTTTGCCTTTATAATATTCGGAATCTTTTTCCATGACTACTTCATGTACTTTTGCCGATAAGCTCGTCTAGAGCTAGTGATGACAAATCTTTCGATTCTTCAATCGCCGTGACCTTTGCTCTCCATTTAGGATGTAGAGCCATAAGAAACTTCCTAACATAGTTCTTGCTAGAGAAACCTTCATCAAGAGCTTTAAGAATAGTAATAATAGTGTTAAATCTAACAAAACCTCTATTAATAGATTCTTATTCAAGGATAGTAAATTGTTCATATTGTTGAACAAGAAGATCAATTTTATTATCATTTACTTGGCTATTACCTTGATGTGTGATTAACAACAATTGCCAAATATCTTTAGCCGTTTTACACATAAAAATTCTTTCGTATTCCTTTTTAGGTAAAACATTATAAAGAACCATTTTAGCTTCATTATTTTTAGCAAGTTTCTTTTTAAGATCATCATCTTGTTGTTCAAAAGGAACTATTTTTAAAATTTGGGTTTCTTTGTTTCTAGCAACCGATGGAAAATCACCTTTAACACCCCTAAATTTTATTCGCAGCAGAATCAATAGTTTGGGTGTTAAGGCATAGCACAACAACATAAGAATATAAAGAACGACTCAAAAGAGACGTTTAAAACATAACATTGTCCCATTCATGTAAGATCAGAGTCGAAAATTTGTCCACAAGATCGTCACCATACAACATCATAACATAAGTTTTAAAAACCATAACACAAAGTGTTTTTAATGAATGGAACCAAAACAAGTTTAATCAAAACATTTCGCGCTAAACTCCATTCGCCACTCCAAGCCATCAACCCTGATTACCTGAGATAAAACATGCTAAAAAGTCAACGAAAACGTTGAGTGAATCCATAGAGTTTATATGAAATAAAGAGTGAACACAAGTATTTTTAATCATCGAAAACTTGTGGATCAAACAAGTTATAATCACTAATGCATTAAGCTCATGCCACTGAAACGTTAACCAACATATTATAAATATGTAATCAATTGCCCCACAACTAGGTAATATTGCAATATACCTAAAGAAATTCTCAATACAAAATGTCCTTTAGGGGTGATCGCGTCATGGATGTCACAACCCTAGACAGGGCAGTCACGACCCAATAGATCTACTTAATATACTAGCGCTCACCCATCATAGGTAATTAACAGTGCATGAAATAAGGGGGCCTTTTTGCAATAGGTACTTATGAAATTAGTTCACAATCGGGTCCAGCAACCGAAAATCACTTGTGTTCAATTTATAAAACTAGCATGTATCTCCCTCGCGGGATTTATAAAAACATTTATAAGTAGAAAAACGAGGCTATGAACTCACCGAGAGAACAATTAGATCAGAATTATGACGAGTCTCGAACGAGTGGGAAGTACTCCTAAGCACCTCCTAAAAGACGTGACACGACTTAGTACGTAGAAAGAAACAATACGTAAAAATTAAACATGTGATTATGAGATGTGTTTCCGAGATAAGCATGTCATTCCACTAGAACTTCCCCAAATCCTTTTTAATCCCAAAATGACTTGTGATCTGGTCTTATAGGCAATTAAACATCTACTAAGTTTCGGCTTTTAATTTTTATTTTATCAAATTGTACTATACGTTTTTAAATTTTGAGACTAGACATAAAAACTCAGTTTCTGATTTTAACTCGACTTCATGGACTCATATATCCTAGCTCATAAATGTTCTAAATGTGAGGCTTTCACTCCTGGAAAGTTATTTGTGTCTAGTTTCCAAAAATGTAAGACTCATAATCTACAAAATTTCATAACTATGTGAAAAGACTATTTTACCCCTGGTTACCTAAAACAGAAAGTTTCCAAAATTTTTACCCTTTACGGAAATGACCATAATTCCTAAACCATGATAGCAATGAAGGTGAGGCCAAAAGCTATAGCTTCCTTAAGATGTCTACCACTGAAAAAAATCTTTAAAACCTAACCTTTTGTTGCAAAAACTTGTAGTTTAACTCGTTTTCTAATCATAGGTCCAGATTTGACCTATTTTCTTATTTTGACCATATCTCCCTCATCCCAAGGAGTTGGTTGGGAATCCAACTATCCTATGATGCCAAGATATATATCTTTCCAGAATTGTAATTTAATCATAGGCTCCAAGCCAAAATATTTCTTCTATGACACGTTTTTGCTACTGTTTCAAAACAGTCCTAAATATTTACTCTAAAACCTATCCAAACATCAATCCTAACTCTAACCAATCACATGAAATGCCATACCAAGCTCTTAAAAACAACTTATCATCATATAAACATGAATTTCCAGAATCAAACATCTATTTTTATGGATCAAAAAGAAAAATTAAAAATTAAAAAATAACCTTACTAGAAAATGATTTAAACAAGAAAATCAAACCAACAATTGCTTCTTTCTTGTTTGTGGCTGAGTTAGACCTACTCCAACACCCACAATCTTGACTCACAAGGGTTCAATACACCCTAAATAATAAGAACTCAAGATCCAACCTAGTCTTGATTACAATCTTCCATTAAAACTTCAAGAACTTCTTCAAAACTTCAACAAAGTTTACCAAACTTTGCAAGCAACTCTAGGATGATGTTAAGATGATAAAAAGGAGAAGAAATTTTTTGTAAGATTATGGTGGTGGTGGGGGTAATTTCAGAAGCCACAAGGAGAAGAAGGAAGAAAGATTTTTGAAATTTGCAACTAGGATGAATGGAAGGGCTTGCATGTGTGGAAAAGAGAAATAATGATGGTTTATAGAAAAGTGAAAAGGCGTGGTGTGTTATGTTGGGTAAAACCGGCCATAGGCCTAGGTGTAGGATGGTTATATATATATTTTTTGATTTTTAGTTTATAAGTATTTAATTTAAAGTATAGTGTAAGTATAAAAATTTAGAAAGTAAGTTTTAAGGAAGAAAATATACTAAGTAGTTACTACTGCTGGTACAAAAGTTAATGCTGCTAGTGAAAGTTACTACTGCTACTACAAAGACTGCTTGAATTTAATGCTGCTGAAGAGTTACTACTACTCAAGAAAATATTCTAAGTACTTAGTACTGCTAGTGTTAAGTTAGTACTGCTAGTGTAAGTTAGTACTGTTTGTTAGTACTACTTACTTGATATGTATTAGTGATTTATAGAAAAGATTTTATATACTTAGGAAAGTATTGTAAGCCGAGTAGGACTCCTTGTTGTATAAAAGGAGGTCCTAAGGCATAGAGATTGATGTACCAACACAAGAACCAAAACCAAAAATCAATCTTTGCTTCGCTTCAAGGTTTTTGTAACCCTGATACTTTGAGAGTATTCTTATTATTATCATTAATTATATTGGAGCTTATTTATTTTGAATTACTGTTTCATTAATAATTCTTCTTAATATTAAAGATTAGATTCCGCATATCTTTAATACATTCAAACAAAGTTTCTACTATAGTTGTGTTAGATTTATATAATATAACTAAACCTTAAAAAAGCATTAAGGAATTTGATCTATTAAAGTGGGATCAACAAGTGGTATCAGAGCTTGTTAAGAAGCTTTGAAAGAGAAGAACCTGTTTTTATACACAAGATCTTTTTAAAAAAAGATATGGATCAAGATTCTGCACACATGGTGGCTGCATCCAAAGTTCCCATGCTCAAACCTGGTAAGTATGAGATTTAGAGGATGAGGATTAAACAATATATCCAGATGATAGATTATGCACTGTGGGAAGTTATAGAGAATGGTGCAACCTTGCCAAAAACAAAAAATGTGAAAGGTGTTGTGACAGAGATGCCTATTACAACTACTGAAGAAAAGGCTCAGAGAAGATTAGAGGTGAAAGCTAGAAGTACTTTAATGATCGACATTCCCAATGAACATCAGTTAAAGCTTAACTCTATAAAGGATGCTAAGAAGTTGCTGGAAGCTGTTGAAAAGAGATTTGGTGGGAATGTACAGCTACAAGAAAGACCAAAGGAATCTCTTTAAAGCGGCAATATGAAACTTTCACGGCTCTAAGCTCCAGAGATGCTTATAAACCATGTGATAGGCTTCAAAAGCTTGTGAGTCAGTTGGAGCTTTTGGATGAAAAGCTTTCACAAGAAGATGTTAATCAAAAGTTATTAAGAAGTTTGTCACCTGAGTGGAACACACATGCTGTTGTGTGGAGGAATAAAGCTATTTGGATACAATGAGCATGGATGATCTCTACAACAAAAAACAATTAAATACGCAAACAATTAAACATACAAATATACAAGCAAACAATTAAAGACAAATATACAAAATATACATAATATAAAAAAATATACACTAATCTAAATTACACTAATCCTAAGGGTTAGATTTAATCTAATGTTAAAAACCAAAATATCAAAATAAAAATCAACATTAATTTTCACTTGAGTGATGATGTTATTTGTGCATTCTTTACTAGTCAACCAAATAGTCCTTAACTTGTTCATGAGGACTTGCAACAAATCCATCCAGATGACATGAAAGAGGTGGATTTGAGATGGCAAATGGCCATGTTGACTATGAGGGCAAGAAGGTTTTTGAAGAATATAGAAAGAAAGCTTAATGTTAATTGCAATGAGACTATTGGTTTTGATAAGTCCAAAGTGGAGTGCTACAACTGCCACAAGAGGGGACATTTTGCTAGGGAGTGCAAAGCTTTAAGAAATCAGGACAACAAGAACAAGGAAAGCTCAAGAAGGAGTGTGCATGTGGAAATATCTACTTCCACAGCTTTGGTGTCATGTGTTGGTCTTGGTGGATATGACTGGAGTGATCAGGCAGAGGAAGGGCCTAATTATGTACTCATGGCTTTCTCATCTCTAAGTTCTGACTCAGAGGTATCCAATGGTTCTATTTGCTCAATGTCTTGTTTGGAAACTAATGAACTTCTTAAATATCAAAATGATCAACTATTAAAAGATTTAAAGAAATATGAGTTAATGGTTCTAAGATATAAGACTAGTTTGGAGTCAGTGGAAGAAAAACTTGAAGTTTATAAAGCAAATGAGTCTATTTATTTATAAGATATTAAGGGCTTAAAATTTGAAATTCACGTAGGAGAAATAACTATTAGAGGGCTTAAGAAGAAGCTTGAAAATGTTCAAAAAGAAAAAGATGGCATTCAACTTAATATAGACAAGTTTGAACATGCATCTAAAAGTTTAAACAAGCTCATAGAGTGTCAGATAGTTGACAATTACAAGAAAGGTTTAGGCTATGAAAATTATAATGCGGTTCCACCTCCCTACACATGAAATTTCATGCCTCCAACACCTGACTTGTCTTTTACTGGTTTAGATAAGTTTGTTAATGAGCCTGTAGTTGAGAACTGTAAAGCTATGTCTAGTGAAGAAGAGCCTAAGGTAGTTAGGAAGAATGACGATGCCCCAATTATTAAAGAACGTGTGTCAGATGATGAGGAAGAGAATGTGTCTCAGCCTAAAACTGAAAAGAAAATAGTTTGGCCTAGTATTGTTAAGAAAGAGTTTGTCAAATCTAAACAACATGAAAAAACTTCTAGGAAAACTGTTAAATAAATTGAGCAACATAGGCAAAACACTCACAGTCCAAGAGGCAATCAAAAAAATTAGAACAATATGAAGTCTCAAAAACTAGGAAGCAATTTTGAGATGTTTAATAAGGTCTGTAATGTGTATGGAAGCTTTGATCATTTGCAGAATCATTGCAATTACCATCAAAAACAGTTTCAAAATCATAGGATGGTAAAACCTGTTTGGAACAATGCTCAAAGCGTGAATCATCAAAACTTTGCTAAAAAGACTCAGCCATGTGCTAAAAAGACTCAACCCTGTGCTAAAAAGAACATGGTTCCAAGAGCACTACTAATGAAGTCTGATTTAGTATCAATTAATATTGCTAGACAAAATATTTCTAAAACAGCAGTATCAGTTAATACTGCTAGACAAGTTAATATTGCTCACTCAAAAACAAATTTATAAGAACATAGCATTTAAAAACAGTAATATTAATTAAAGGGTTAATACTGTTAGGGATAAAAAAAAATTAATACTGCTAGGCCAAAAGTAGTAGTTAATGCTGTTAAAGGAAATAATGATGTTAAGGCCTCAGCTTGTTGGGTTTGGAAACCAAAGCATAAAGTTTTAGACCATGTTTCTAAACATAACAGTGCATCAATTACCCTAAAACAGTTTGATTATGTTGATGCACAAGGCAGATCCAAGTCAGTGATGGCTTGGGTCCCCAAAAGAAACTGATTTTCTTATCTAATGTGCAGGGTAATTTAAAAATAGATTTATAGGATCAAGGGGAGTGATTGATAGTGGATGCTCAAGGCACATAACTGGAAACATGTCCTATCTTACAAACTATGAAGAGATAGATAGAGGATATGTTGCTTTTGGAGGGAACCCCAAAGGAGGGAAAATCACAAGAAAATGTACCATTAAAACTGGTAATCTAGATTTTAAAAATGTGTATTTTGTGAGAGAGTTAAAGTTTAATCTCTTTAGTGTCTCACAAATGTGTGATAAAAAGAATAGTGTTCTTTTTAATGACACTGAATGTATTATTTTATCTCCAAACTTTAAGTTAATTGATGAAAGTCAAGTTTTACTTAGAGTTCCTAGAAAGAACAATATGTATAGTGTTGATTTAAAGAACATAGTTCCTAAAGGAGGTTTAACTTGCCTTTTTGCAAAAGCCATATCTGATGAATCTAAACTTTGGCATAGAAGGCTAGGTCACTTAATTTTAAAACCATGAATAAATCTGGTTAAGGGAAATCTTGTAAGAGGTTTACCTTCCAAACTTTTTGAAAATGATCAAACATGTGTTGCTTGTCAAAAGAGAAAGCAGCACAGAGCCTCTTGTAAGTCCAAAACAGAGAACTTAATCAGTCTTCCTTTACATTTGTTACATATGGACTTATTTGGTCCAACATTTATAAAAAGACTTATGAAGAAAATGTATTGCCTAGTTGTCACAGATGATTACAGTAGGTTTACATGGGTTTTTTTTTCTAGCTACTAAGGATGAGACTATTGGCATTCTTAAGTCCTTTATAACTGGGATAGAAAATCTAGTAGATCACAAGGTTAAGATAATTAGATGTGATAATGGAACTGAATTCAAAAACAGAGAAATGAATCAGTTTTATGAGAAGAAGGGTATTTTAAGACAATTTAGTGTAGCTAGAACTCCTCAACAAAATGGAGTTGCTGAGAGGAGGAATAGGACACTAATTGAGGCTGCTAGGACTATGCTAGCTGATTCTAAGTTGCCAACTACTTTTTGGGCAGAAGCAGTTAATACTGCTTGCTATGTGCAAAATAGAGTGTTAGTAGTTAAGCCTCATAACAAGACCCCATATGAACTTTTTCATGGTAGAACACCAACTTTAAGTTTTATGAGACCATTTGGGTGTCTTGTTACCATTCTTAATACCATAGATCACTTAGGCAAATTTGATGGTAAGGCTGATGAAGGTTTCTTTGTTGGATACTCTTTGAATAGTAAAGCCTTTAGAGTATTCAATAGTAGAACAAGGATAGTGGAAGAAAACTTGCATATTAGGTTTAGTGAGAGTACACCTAATGTTGTAGGTAGTGGACCAGATTGGCTATTTGATATTGATGCACTAACAAGAACAATGAATTATGAGCTAATTGTTGCAGGTACACAGTCGAATGGTTTTTATAGGTACAAAAGCAAGTGATAATGCAGGTCAAGCTAAAATGGAGACATAACCTGTCAAAGATTACATTTTGCTTCCAATATGGACTGCTGATCCACCATTTTCCTAAGATCCAAAGAGTTCTCATGGATTGTGGATCCACAACCTTCAAGATGTATGATGAAAAGAAGGATGATTACGAATCAAGGAAAGATAGTGAATGTAAAGATCAAGAGAAGGATAATAATGTTAACAGTACTAACACTGTTAATGCTGCTGGCATAAATGGGGTTAATGTTGTTGGTGGAATAACAAGTATTAAACTTCCATTTGATCAAAATATGCATGCTTTGGAAGATTATAACATATTTAACTTCTCAAGAAATGTTGAAGATGATGGTGTAGAGGCTGACATGAACAATTTGGATACAACAATTCAAGTTAGTCCTAATCCAACTATAAGAATTCATAAAGATCATCCTCTTGATCAAGTAATTAGAGATTTGAAATCAGCTACACAAACAAGAAATATGTCAAAGAATTTGAAGGAACATGGGTTTGTTAGTACTATTCAACAAAGAACAAACCATAAAGACCTTTAAAACTGCTTGTTTGCTTGCTTTTTATCACAGGAAGAACCCAAAAAGGTAATTCATGCATTGAAGGATCCAAGCTGGATAGAGGCTATGCAGGAAGAGCTTCTACAATTCAAGTTACAAGAAGTTTAGACTTTAGTGGATTTACCAAATGGAAAAAGGGCTATAGGCTCTAAATGGGTTTTCAGGAATAAAAAGGATGAAAGGGGAATTGTGATAAGAAATAAAGCAAGATTGGTTGCTCAAGGATACACACAAGAAGAAGGGATTGACTATGATGAAGTCTTTGCCCCTGTTGCAAGAATTGAAGCAATTAGGCTATTTTTAGCTTATGCTTCATTTAAAGATTTTGTGGTATATCAAATGGATGTAAAAAGTGCCCTTTCTTTTATGGGAAGATTGAAGAGAGGTGTTGTATGGCAACTACCAGGATTTGAAGATATAGGACTTTCCTGATAGAGTATACAAGGTTGAAAAAGCACTGTATGGACTACATCAAGCTCCTAGAGCTTGGTATGAAACCTTGTCAACATATCTGTTGGACAATGGGTTTCAAAGAGGGAAAATTGACAAGACCTTATTCATCAAAAGGCACAAAGGTGATATTTTGCTGGTCTAAGTTTATGTGGATGATATCATCTTTGGTTCAACAAAGAAGGAGTTATGCTTTGCATTTGAGAAGTTGATGCATGAGAAATTTCAGATGAGTTCTATAGGAGAACTTACATTCTTCTTGGGATTACAAGTGAAGCAGAAGAAGGATGGCATATTTATTAGTTAAGATAAATATGTTGATGAAATTTTAAAGAAATTTGGGTTTACAGAAGTCAAGACTGCAAGCACACCAATGGAAACTCAAAAGCCTCTGCTCATGGATGAAGATGATGAAGAAGTGGATGTTTATATATAGGTCAATGATTGGTTCATTGATGTATCTTACATCTTCAAGACCTGACATCATGTTTGTAGTGTATGCATGTGCTAGATACCAAGTCCATCCAAAGGTTTCACATCTTCATGCTGTGAAAAGGATTTTTAGGTACTTAAAAGGTCAACCAAAATTGGGCCTTTGGTATCTAAAAGATTCTCCTTTTGATTTGGTAGCATACACTGATAGTGATTATGCTGGAGCAAGCTTGGATAGGAAGTCTACAACAGGAGGTTGTCAATTTCTTAGATGTAGATTAATATCATGGAAGTGCAAGAAACAGACAGTGGTTGCAAATTCCACAACATAAGCTGAGTATGTGGCTGCTTCAAGTTGCTGTGGACAAGTGCTTTGGATTTAAAATCAACTACTTAATTATGGGTACAATTTTATGCATACCAAGATCTTTATTGACAATAACAGTACTATTTGCATAATTAAATAATCTGTTTTTCATACAAAAAAACAAAGCATATAGAGATCAGACATCATTTTATTAGAGATTGCAATGAAAAGAAATTGATTCAAATGGTCAAAATCCATACTGATAAGAATGTTGCAGATTTGCTTACAAAAGCTTTTGATGTAAGTAGATTTTAACATTTGATTGTTACTATTGAAATGATAAATCTTTAAAGTCTTTTATCTCTTTATGTTTTTGTAAAGTTTTGTATGAATTAGTACTGTAATATAATATTTTCTAAAATTTAGAAAATAAATATATGAGTCAAAATAAATAATGACCTTAAATTCGGGTTCTTACACTTACAAACTATGAAGAGATAGATGGAGGATATGTTGCTTTTGGAGGGAACCCCAAAGGAGGGAAAATCGCAGGAAAAGCAAAGAAAAGTGTTAGATTGATGACGGAAAAGCTTTTTGGAATGGAATTAGAGTTAATACTGGTGACTCAAAGTTAATGCTGCTAGGCATAACTTACTACTGCTGGTTCTAAGTTAATGTTGCTAGGCATACACTTACTACTGCTGGGTTAAAGTTAATGTTGTTGAGGGTATTTTCATAAATACTTCGATAAGGGTTTCAATCAGTCATTTAATCGATTTCATACTTTCATAAACTCTCTAATCACAAACCGTAACTCAATTTTATCATCCATTAGCAAAACTCAACACACAAATGGCGAGTCTAAAGTTTACGGATACTCATAATATGCTCGCATTTTTGTCTAAACCCGCAGAAAGTGATAGGTTTGAACAAATTGTGGATTTTCTGAATGCACACCCTATAAAGTATGCACTAACCGTTAATCCCACTATATATACTTCATGTATCGAACAGTTCTGGTCTACTGTCGTGGCCAAAACTATCAATGGGAATGTATAGTTACATGCCCTAGTAGATGGCAAGAAGATAATCATCACTGAATCAATTGTTAGAAGAGATCTTCAACTGGAAGATGTAGAAGGTGTTGATTGTTTACCAAATTCTACCATCTTTGAACAACTTGCACTGATGGGGTATGAGAAAATTTCACAAAAGCAAACTTTCTATAAGCCATTCTTTTCCCCACAATGGAAATTTCTGATTCATACTATTCTACAATGTCTAAGTCCAAAGACTACTGCATGGAATGAGTTTAGTAGCACTATGGCATCTGCTATTATCTGTTTAGCAACAAATCAGAAATTCAACTTTTCAAAGTTTATTTTTGAAAGTATGGTTAGAAACTTGGATAATTTGTCTGGGAAGTTTTTGATGTATCCAAGGTTTGTACAAGTGTTTTTGAATCAACAACTTGATGGGCTGCCAAATCATAAGAGAATTTATAATGCACCCTCTCACACTAAGAAGATTTTTGGAAATATGATAAGGGTAGGCAAAGGTTTTTCTGATAGAGTAACACCTTTATTTCCAACAATGGTGGTACAAAACCAATCAGAATTGGGTGAAGGTTCAACAATTCCAATTGATCCTCATCACACGCCCACCATTATTCAATCATCAACTCAACCTCAAAAGATACAAAACCTAGGAAGCCTAAGAGAAAGGACACTCAGGTACCTTAGCCTAGTGATCCTAGTGAAAATGTTGCAGATGAGGCTGTCCATAAGGAGTTGGGTGACAGTTTGGTGAGGGCTGCCACTACTGCTTCTAGCTTAGAAGCAGAGCAAGACAGTGGTAACATAACTAAGACCCGATCTAAGGCAACACCTAATGAATCTAGTTCCCTAGGAACTACTTCAGGTGGTGGTCCTAGGTGCCAAGAAACCATGAGGGATACTATTGCTCAAACTAGGTTTGAGAGTGTATCTAAACATTCTAATGATTCACTGCTCGCAAGAGGTAACACACTTCAAAGTGATGAGGATAGACTTAAACTTAATGAATTGATGGAACTATGTACCAATTTACAAACCAGAGTTCTTGATTTGGAGAAGACAAAGACCACTCAACAGAATGAGATTGCTAGTTTGAAAAGGAGGGTCAAGAAACTTGAAAAGAAAAGAAGTTCAAGAACTCATAAGCTGAAGAGATTATACAAAGTTGGTTTGACAGCTAGGGTAGAATCCTCTGGTGATGAAGAAAATTTGGGTGAGGATGCAACCAAACAGGGGAGGATTAATGCTATTGATGCAGATGAAGAAATTACCCTAGTTAATGTTCAAGATGATGCTGACAATGAAATGTTTGATGTGAATGTTTTAGGTAATGAGGAGGTGTTTGTTGCAGGGCAAAATGAAAATGTTGTTGAAGAAATAGTTGATGCTGCTCAAGTTAGTACTGCTACAACAACTGTTACAATAACTACTGAAGAAATTACTTTGGCTCAAGCACTTAAAGCATTAAAAACTTCAAAACCCAAGGTGAAAGGGATTCTTTTTCAAGGGCCAGGTAAATCTACAACAACAACAACAATTTCTTCACAACAATCATAGGACAAGGGTAAAGGAATAATGATAGAAGAACCTGTGAAGCCTATGAAGAAGAAAGTTCAAATCATGCTTGATGAAGAAGTTGCTACAAAGTTACAAGCTGAATTTGATGAAGAAGAAAGACTTGCAAGAGAAAAAGCTAAAAAGGAAAAAGAAGCCAATATTGCTTTGATTGAAGAATGAGATGATATTCAAGCAAAGATTGATGCTGATCATCAATTGGTTGAAAGATTGCAAGCACAAGAACAATAAGAGTTGTCTGATGCATAAAAGGCTACATTATTTCAACAACTCTTAGAGAAAAGAAGAAAGCATTTTGCAGCTAAAAGAGTAGAAGAGAAAAGAAACAAACCACCAATAAAAGCTCAACAAAAACAGATAATGTGTACTTACCTAAAGAACATAGAAGGATACAAGCTCAAAGATTTGAAGTCAAAAGGGTTTGATTCTATTCAAGAGATGTTTGACAGAGCTTTCAAAAGGGTAAATACATTTGAAGACTTTAGAACAGAGTTGGTGGAAGGCAAAGAAAAGAGAGCAGGAACAGAGCTGATACAATAGAATCTAAAGAAGCAAAAGGTGGATGATGACAAAGAAATAGCAGAGCTTAAACAATGTTTAGAAATCATTCCAGATGAAGAAGAGGTAACAATTGATGATATTCCTTTGGCTGTTAAGTCTCCAAGGATTGTTGACTGGAAGATCCACAAAGAAGGAAAGAAAAACTATTATCAAATAATAAGAGCTGATGGAAAGTCTCAAATGTACAAGATCTTTAGTCAAATGCTTAAAAGTTTTGACATGGAAGATTTGGAAGACTTGTACAAGTTGGTAAAAGTTAGATATGGATCAACAAGACCAGTGGAAAGCATGGATTGTCTGTTATGGAATGATATGCAAATAATGTTTGAACTACATGTAGAAGATGAAGTATGTAAGCTGTTAAACGGATACAAAGTATTGGAATGGAAGTTGTATGACTCCTGTGGAGTACATTTCATGAGGATGCAGTCTATGCAAATTTACATGTTGGTAGCGAAGAAGTATCCTCTTACACCACCTACACTTTCAATGATGTTGGAAAAGAAGCTTCAAATTGATTATGAAAGTGAAATGGCTTACGTAACATCCGGTAATTTTTGGAATTTTAAATGACTATTTTACCCTTTGACTTTTTGGGTTTTACTTGACTTTTTGACTTTTGGTCTTTTATTGTCACATAAAAGCGATTACCGCGTTACCGGTAATATTTTCGGAACATATTTTAAATAATAAATCATATTTATTATTTCATATCTCATGTGCAAAGTTATTTTTAACTTATTTGACTTGAAAACGAAAAAGATATATGTTATTCCTAAGCAGACTTATCAAAAACAACCAACTAAATCACGTTTTCACGATTCGGACTCTAAAGCAATTTGATGTAAAACGACATTCCGGACAACTTTTTAGTTTTGCCCGAGACCCGGAAACAAGCAGAAAATGACCGAAATACCCTCGCAAGATTTTAGAAACAAGAACAACGCGTACCGACATGAAAATAATTAAATTATATTTAATTAACACTTTTTATTAAATAAAAATATTTAATAAATTATTTATCATTTTATTCAGTAACGTTTGTTAAAAACGTAAATATTCAAGTAAAAGATCATTTTACGGAAAAAGTTTATCAGTAATATACAAATAAATAATAAACGTTTTAAATAAATTTTATAAACGTTTACGAAAATTAGTCGAGTGAATACTCGTTTTTATGGGAAAAATTATTTGGAACGCAATGACGCAAGTTTCGTGTTATGAATCATTCATTAACTAGTCCAAACGAGTCCCGAACCATTATTTACCAAAAGTTACATTTTCAGTCCCTGTGGTAATATTTTTATCATCACCCCTCGAGTATTATAAACTTTACATTTTGTTTGAAAGTATTTGGGTATAAATAGAGAAGTTTTAGGGTTATACACATTTTCTTATTAACCCTAGCCCTCTTTTTCTCTCTAATTTTTCCGGCGCCACCCAGCCGGATCATGCTAACTTCCGGCCACCCATCCCCAGCCTCCCACCGTACGCCACCATCACCCCACGAGCCCTCACCACTAGATCTACCATCATCATCACCATCCGAACACCACCACCACCAACCGGCCCCATCTCCACCGAGCACCACCATGTCACCTTCACCACAGCCGTCACCCACATCATCTTCACCACCCGCCACCAACGTCATCCTCACCCCCATCTTCACCAGCCACCGACATAGGGTGTGTTTGGGTATATAAAAACGTAAAAGGTGCGTTTGGCTTTGGTAACAAGCACCAAAAGGGTGCGTTTGATTTTCATTAAGCACCACATAGGGTGCGTTGGTTTATAATAATGCACCAGGGTGCGTTTGGTTTGGCTGAAAACAACATAAGGGCGCGTTTGGGTCTGGAAATAGCACCAAGGGTGCGTTTGTTTGTTTTATTCAACGCCAATGGTGCGTTTGGTTTCGTCCTCAGCCACTAGGGTGCGTTGGGTTTTCATGGAAGAACCGAAAAGGGTGCGTTTAGTTTAACAAGAGCACCGAGAGGGGTGCGTTTGGTGTTTAACAGCCATATGGGTGTTTGGTTGTGGTGTTAACAGCAAAAAGGGTGCGTTTGGTTTAGTATAGATCAAATAGGGTGCGTTTGGTTTTGGGTTTAACAACAGTAGGAGCGTTTGGTTGTACAGAAAACTGTAAAATGGGTGTTTGGGTGAGCAGAAAAACCGTAGGGGTGCGTTTGGGTGAACAGAAAAAGCTAATCGGTGCGATTGGTTTAACAAAATAACCAAACGGGTGCGTTTGGGTTAGCAGTTTCACCATAAGGGTGCGTTTGGGTTAACAGCAGTTAGGGTGCGTTTTGTTGTGTAGTTAGGGACGTTTGGTTGTGCAGTTAGGGGCGTTTGGTTGTGTAGTTAGGGGCGTTTGGCTTAGCTGTTAGGGTGTGGTTGGTTTTACTTATTTTTGATTTCGTTTATATACATATATATTGAAATTGAAACACGCGAGTATTGCAACATT
>BQNB010097505.1:0-25371 GCA_026074375.1 Tanacetum coccineum | reverse complement strand
ACGACAATTAGCAATTGCTTGCGATACATACTTTTACGTAAAATAACGAGATGTTCTAAATTTTTCCTAGGTGCTACATAAACGATGGTTTGTTTCTTCCTTGAAGAAGTCAAACCGAGACTCCTTTCCTTGTAAGGAATAGGGAGACTCATTCCTATTATCTCATTCCTATTATCTCATTCCTATCATCTTTCTTGCTCTAGAAAGTTATAATAGGAACGTAGGAATTTTCCTAATGTAATCAAACTGATAGCAAACTTAAATGTTAAGTAGATTGCATGACTTATATTTTTATATAGATTTCATCACCCTTATTCGGTGGTAAGTATTTTGAAACATATAAGACATTCGGATAACTAGAGAACATGTAAAGGCAAACTAGGATAATGTATCTAGTTGTTTGTCTTAATCAAAATTAAGGAGGAAATTGCATGCCTAATTTTCAAGTTAATAAATAGCATTGATGGATAGTCCCTCATCTACATAGTAGAAATTTTGAAATCCAAGTACATTGCTACTAATTAAGATTTCAAAGAAAGTTGGAAAATAAATAGATCACTATTTGTTTTCACTGGTTATGGAACACTTGCAATGTTGTCAAATCCAGTGGGAGCATCGTGATTTATTTCTGAACAAGACATTAATGTAATGTTGTCTAATTCAGTGGGAGCTACAAGGTTTATTATCTTGGTAGTAACCCAGATTATTTCTCGCTTGTCTTGAGATAATATATAGTTTTCCAACTATACACACTCATGGTTTTAAGGATAGTCGTGCACTATTTCTTATTAAACAAAGTGGTTCTATATCTACTTGTAACGCTAATATCTGTGACACTATCATATTGTCCATATAAACAAATGAATGTCGTGTTGTTTGACTACATGTATGATGTTGTGCCATGCACAAGTGGGAGAAATCTTTATTGTGTGCAAGGTACAACACATGACAAGAACAATATGATTAAATGTTTCTCTTGACCGTAAGGTAAGAAACTAATATTCTACTAGGACTTATTGCCCTATTTAGAACATATGTCAAGATATGAAATAAAGACTACTTCAAGTAAAATGTTTATGTGTTCTTGGAATGTCCCAAATAATGAAGTAATCTTGTTTAACTTGAAATTACTATTGAAGCTAAGAGTTGGCGTTCAGAATTACTTTAGTTAAAAATATTTATGTTTATTGTAAATTAATAAACATGAAGTCCTAAATTGTTAAAAGACTTATAACATAAAGTAAGTTATTGATTCGTCCCGATAGACTGGTCGAGTAATATAATATAAGTTATCACGTTGGATAAAAATTACTTTAGGAAAAGTAATATTCGATCCTCCGGATGTCGTGTCCCAACGAGAGATGAATTTGAAATTCACGAGAATGTTTCGTTTGATGCTTGAATGACAAATATTTTGGTTTTTGGTTTTTAAACTAAGAATATAATAAAAACAAACTATATAAAACTAGATGACAATAAGCAAGCTAATAAACGAAAAGGTATATAATAAAAGATATGTTGGCTAAGTGAATTGATTAGATCTTTAAGTGTGAATTAAATATACAATTAAGTCCTTATCGATGAATCAATATCTTTCTAACAAATTATATTCTCACAACGTTGGCTTATATTGAAAACAACTTTTATAAAGATATCGATTACTAAATTAATGCCTAATTATTCTTACGGCTTTTGCCCGCTTGAATAACCAAAACAATAATTTAAGTAATATAAAAATCACTAATCAGTATTTTTCCTTTTTTATTAATCACACTTAATTCACTAAACAATTTATCACTTAACAAACAACTGTCAATGTATAGTGTATGTCCTCTACATGCTAAGTAATTATAGAAGAGTCTTTAATTACAAAAGTTGAGTTTGAGACGTTTTAGATCTGGAAGAGATAAAAAATACAAAATACATAACCTTCTAAACACACTAGTGAATATCATACTGAGGCTTTACAAGTAAATGTTACATGTAAATGATGTATATTTTTTAAATATTTTTTTTTTTTCGTATTTATTTTTCTATTTTGGTATTATACTTACTTCTCTTTATTTTTTTTTTTATACAACTGTAAACCTCATTTTTTAATTTTTTTTTTTGGGATATAATTCTCGTTCATAGATCCGTAGGAAATATTTTTAACCTCAAATACTTGATTGATAAATATTTTTCAATATTGAGGAATATGAGTCACAAGATCATGGGAACATGTTAAAGATGCATTATTGAATTTTGAATTTGGTATCATGGTAAAACCATTAAGATGCATTGTTGAATTTTGAATTTGATTAGTGACTCAAACTATGAATGTTAAGATGCTATCCACAAGATAATCAATTTTAGAACTTGATGATCTTTAAACTAAATAGTTAGACTATGTAAAGTTTGATATGAGTTTAAAAGAGAAGTAAAACACAAGTTGGTCATGTTTCTGGTTTCAAAACTCATAAGGGCAATCGTTTTGTACACATACACATATGCATACAGTATGATAGGATTTTAAATCATTACTCAAGCAATTGATTGTGATAAATATTCTTTCTATGTGCATATATTTATATAAAGATGGTTGATTACATACTAGTGGTTCATATAGATCGAATATGACAAATAGAATGTAAAACTCTTCTTGTATGGTTGCTTTTGCCTTGAGGACGCGTAGTATCAAAGGAGTTTATGACATTCATATAATCTTTATTTAGTGTACAAACGGCAAGAATTCATGTATGGATCATTTGCAGCATAATGAGATATATCTTCTGTGTATTGTTAAATAAAGTAACTCTGAGAATTTATAAAAGTAGTGGGGAGAGTATTATGTTCAGGTTTCCTTTTCACCTGAAATAATAGGAAATTTAAATATACAACCTTGAAATATATGTTTATTTGACTTATGAACATATGAGGTTTATAAAAATCTAACACAATTGTGACAATACCATTTAGAAGTTCAAGGATGCATATCTTTTGATAAGATGGAACATGGAATGAAATCTTGAGCTGGACTTAAAAGATTCATTATGTACATCATATTGTGCTAGGTGTGTAGTTGTTATCATGCTTTGAATGCAAGATGATTGACAAAATTGGTATTTAGTTATAAGTATTAGTAATTTTAAATAAAAATTTTAATATAATATGCTTGGAATTGGAATTCTTATTAGAATAAGATTTGTCCTGAGTAGTAATAAATTCATAATGGAGATATATTTTGCAACAATTTTGGATTGTGCAATAAGAAATAAACCAATGAACTTGAGTTCATTGATGGTGGCAAAATTTTTAAGAGAATATTCATCGTTTACGGATTTTAAAAGGCATAGGGATGCTTTTGTACATGGATGCTAAATCTAATTGAGATGACACTCAATACTAGTTATGGTATGATTTCATGTTTGATGAAGACCATGTGGACTAGTTGTGCTCAACTTAGAGCATAGTTGCATTACACGTTAAAGAATAAGAATACTTTTTACACTTTTGGAAGTAGTGAAAGAGATTGTTTCAATTGTTGATGTCACAGCAACCTTATGAGATAACAGTGTGTTTAAATTAAGATTATTTGTATAAACAAACAATCATCTATATATTCAAGAACTTCATTAATTGGAATTCTTAAAAGAAGTATTTTAAAATTCCTAAAGATCAAAGCTAGTTGAAATTAATGAAATCTTTATGCTTGTCAGCAAAGTATCGATCGTGTATCTTGAGCATGATTAATCAAATAGAACTATCTTGCATTTGGTTCTATTTAGTATTTGGATAAGGGTCAACACAATCACACCAAAAACAAAATAATCACCACTGTTTGATTTTTCTTTTTTGTTTTGTTTTTATTTTTTTTGGCTTCTAATTATTTTTGTGCCATTTGTGTTATTTTTTTTTAATGTTTCATAATTAGTGTTTAAACAATTTTATTAATGATAATGATACGTGGTATGTGGTTATATTTAATATAAATTGTGTCATATATTTGCATGTTTAATCCATGAATAATATTTATTATTCTAGATTAGTCCATTGTCGATTAACAATATGGAAATATTGTTAAATTAAAACAAATCTGAGTGATTGGTGATATCTTGGATATTAAAGGATGTGTCCGCCAAACTCACATGATATTCATAAGATGAATATTGGACTTTCTCAACTAACAAGATTATCACTTTATGGATCGGCGTTATTAAGTGAATCTTGTAAGTGATTTTAATTTACTAAATCCTTAGACTTGAGATACAAGTAGGTCTTGCATATGTGGATATTCCTTCTTGATATAGTTTAAGTTATCCTGAACAAGGTGACTAATAAGGGCTATTTCAGAAGTGTTTGTGAAACATGATGACTTGACACTTGTAGTCAATATAGAATTTGTTCCTTCAATAATTGAAGTATGATGCCACTGGGCCCCTCGTACGGTTAATCAGATGTATGTGTGGCCGCACTAAAAAACTCAGGTAGATATGTCTCAATGATATTTGGTAATCTTGATTAATCATGTATACGAGAAACAGAATCGTTAAATAATGGAATGACTTTGCAATTCCATATCAATTTTAAAACACGTATCGGAAACAAAGGGATTGTAAATACTTAAATCATTTAACTGTGACTTTATGAAAAGTACACTCAGGTATTTCTTGGAAGCATTGGCGTGTTGCTAGACGCTTACCAATGTTATTATATTTATATGTGACCATGTCCAAGTGGGAGCTGGGGGGGGTCGTATTCATGATCAAGAACTTCAGATATTGCTCACACTTCAACACCACCCAAACATTGTCAACTTTCTTGGACACTCATCATGTGATTGTTGAGATATGTCCATATCATAAATAAATATACGGCCGAAAATATGTGAGCCTATGGGGGCACACACGTATACACAGAGGATACGTTTATTAATCTAATTAATATATTTATAATATATTAATTATATTAATATATTTCACGAAATATTAAACGGTCTTTAATTATTACGTTAGACGTTAGATTTAATTAATAGATATTAACAAGTGAGGGACTTGTTAGTACGAAAACCTAACCCGTGAGGTGTTGGTTGTGACTGGTCGAACTAGAGAAAGAAGGAGGGGGTCGAGTGTCGTTTATTGTAAACTTGAGGAGGTGTCCTATTATGACTTGGAGACCAAGTTATTAGGTTATATAATGAACCTCTATGGTTCATTGTAATTGACGCCTAAAAAACACACATGATATACGATTATCATATCCTTAATATAGTGAGTCGACATCTCATATATTAAAACCTCCTTCACATGCAAACAGTTAATATACATATGAGATTAAGACCATACGTATGCATGATTTGGACATGCATGAATTGCCATGCATAAGATATTGAATGTATATTCTTTATCCCTTCAAGTATGACGATCAGTATTTATTCCATTGTGGGATTCGTCCGTGTGACGCCAAGATCCAAAAACAAGAACAAAGTGTTGAGTTGTTTATTCGTGAAGCAAGGACTAGCATCCTAGCGTATCTCGGTGACGTGTAGTGTGTGCACGAGCGCTGAGCCACCACCACCACACCAAATGGTCTCGAAAAATGCCAAATGATGGCACGAGACCCACACCGTGAGTCGTGTTTTCTGGTAATTTTCTCATGTTATGGGGAAACGCCAAAAGTTGAGGTACTTGACGGCACTAGAAATGTGGTGTTATGGAAGGAGAGATGTTTTTGGTGTTATGGGGTATTCTGGTGTTATGGGAAAAAATTGCTGACGTGGCACCACTTTTCCCATAACACCAGATGATGACACCAAAAAGGTACCGTAGTGGCTCACATTATTATCTGATTAAAAAATAGATAAAAATAATTTTTACGTATTTAGAAAAAATTTTGACAAAATAGTAAATGAAAATATTGGATGCGTGTCAAGAAGTTAGAGGTTAGAAAGGAACATGTAAACCTAAATATATCAATATTCAAACACGTTCGAAAGGAAGAGATTGATCAGACAAAATAAAATACATATTTACTTCTAGTGAGAGAAAGTAGAAACAGTAAAGTGCATATTTGAAGCTAAATATCTCCTCTCATGTGATGACATACGAGAATTACTTACAAAGTTCTTATAAGTAAAAATAGTAATAAAGTGCAATCAACCCTGAGGATATCTTTAGTCGATGCTCTTTGTCTTCTGCATGTACCTCAATCTCTTCTTTACTTGAAGGAAACTGATGTAATGATGTCTAATTGGGTTATTACTCCTTCACCCCTCAATTAGTATGCCTTTTTCTTTTAGTATATTATGTTTTCTTTTAAAGTGTTAAAAAATAGAATATAAGTAAAAAAGAATATACGGCTCTCCCCTAAATTGACAAGTCCTTCTGTTGATTTGACACTTGTTGCAGTTGAAAATAATCTAACTGTGAAGTTCAGCATGCAATGAAAAATTGTTGGAAACGCTTCTAAATGAAGATGGCGACGTACAACCCAGTGAAGGTGAACTAGCTTATAGACAGTAAGACCGCGTACACGCATGGACTAATATTGTGATCTGGGACTAGTTAGATCATGCTTAGGCAAGAAATACATCCTCATGAATCTCCATCCGGGTGTCGAAGATTGTTAACAACTTCATTAATGTTATACCTTCTGAAAAAGTTTTATTTTTCTCTACCCTCTCTACTTTCTCTCACTAGAAATATCATGTTTATACTTTAATTTGATCATCTGTGACCTCTTGAAGGTGGTCTTTGATACTCTACAATTAGCATCAAACATCTCAAGGGTGATTCGTGTTATGTTTGTTTGGGAAATTCGATCAAAAATAAGTTTTATGTCGAAATATGCACGTGTTGTTCACGACGTAATATCTTGTGGATATTTTTATTACGTTTTTCACATAAAGCTTTATGCTTTCTTCTTTTTCTACATTTTCATCTTGTATTTCACAAGTAACAACAAGCTTTGAAGTATTTTTGATCGAGTTTTAAGCTAAAACGGGTCACATGAATTGTTTTTGGATTTTTAAGGATTTTAGTAATTTTTGAAACATTCTTGTTGTGTATTGATTATGAAAACATAGCTCTAAAACGTTGTAAAAAAAAGAAAAATGAACTTAGGAAGTTTATGGACAAAACTTCTCTAAATCATGCCGAATGAGTCTATTTTTTTATATGGTCTTCTACTCGTCCACAATTATACTCATTTGATTTGCTTTCATATATGGTGAGATATATTTGGACCACAAAGCCCTAAATTGTTGGACAACGATTGTACTATGGCGAGATAATAAGCTAGTTCCTTAGGGAGAGATAACACCAATCCAGACGCCGAGATAATGAACACCTTGGACAAAAAGATAATGGTTAGGGTGCACGGTGAGATAAACCATCTAATACACAACAAGATAATGATAGTCTTAGGGCGAGATATAGCAAGTGTAAATGGCAAGATAACAAGCTAATTATGACGAGAAATTTGTGCACAACTATTGTAAGATAACTTCATATATAGGCTAGATAATGTCAATTAAAGATGGCTAGCGAGATAATGGCATTCCAACGGCGAGATTATGGCACTCCAAGACGACGAGATAATACCACTTACAATGAGATTATCTCATAAGATATGGAGCGTGTCCGACTTAAGGTTTATGGAAAAACACTTTCATCACAAGTAAGCTAAGACCCTAATAATGGTGAATTTGATATATTGACGCCTAATGAATATTTAGGAGTTACCGATTAAGGTTATAAATTAAAAATACATATGGTAAAATTTTTTATTCGTCTATATGTCAACATTTGATTTTGGTCACAACTCTCTATACCCTAACACGTTCTAAGTTTCACCAACTTCACACTTCTCACAAACACATAACAAAGAACATGTTCGATACTCATCATGATAAAGAAATCCATAAACCAAAACCATAAATCAAAACAAACATATCACTTATTGCTAAAACGGTCCTTATCAAAGATTCATCTTCACTTTCGAGACTAGTATTGGCTATTCAATGACTACGGGGTTTTTATACGATGTTACTTATTTGATATTAAAGTAGTAATTCACGAGATTTATACTTAGTTAGTCTTCGATTCTTTCTTTCTCCTCTAACACATAACCTAATGGGAGGACCATCTATACAATTTGTGACACGACCCCTTCTAATCTATTTAGGGTCTAACAATTACCAACTATGTGTTAAAGCTTATTAGTTATAAAATGCGTGTAACAATATAACTAAGGGCAAATGGTCTAAAAAAGCATCGAACTTGTCATGTTTTCCTTTTGTAAGCTATGAACTTTTAATTTTTCTATAGTATTCAAACACTTTGCTAATCTTTCTATTGTAACAATAATTTTCCTAATTTTCCTATTGTAGGCATCATTAAGAAAATCAGATGAAATGGCACTAGTTAATACACTTATACCATTTTATTCTTTTACCAATATTATATTTCGCCCTTATACTTTTTTTTACATTTTCCACCCTTTTAAAATAATTTGGTTAAAAGTAAAAACACGTATATGCTTTTGTCACTCGATCCACACCTAAATGTCACACACACACACACACACACACACACACACACACACGACACACAACACACACACACACACACACACACACACACACACACACACCGTGATGTGGAGGTCGTAGGACTTCAGCAAGAAGTTTTTAACAACCAATCAATCCCCCAAGGCCAGAGTACAATAATCGTTGTAGTGTATAAGGAAGACTCGGGGTTAATATCGTTCTCTGGGGAATAGGTAGGGAAGGCTTGATAGATCTAACCAGAATTATAAGGGTTGGAGAGAAGATTATTTGTTGTTTTTCATTTTATAGAAAGCAGGTAAAATCCTATGTTTTGGAGGTTGGTTTTGTTTAAAAAACTATAACTCAAACTAATAAAATATAATCTACTGGTGATAACTTTATGATAAACAAATGTATTTACCTAATCATGCACTACTCCTCAGATTGCTTCTCCTAGATCTGTTGCTTTGTCACACTTGTGATGATCTGTGTAAGTATTTCCTAGGTCATGAACGAATTACACGAACCCGCCGTCTACGTAATTCCGTTAAGGCAACGCACAAGTAAGGTAGTATGAAGACTATTACAAGGCCCCTAAGCTCAGTCATAT
Organism: Tanacetum coccineum; assembly: GCA_026074375.1. Taxonomy (NCBI): domain Eukaryota; kingdom Viridiplantae; phylum Streptophyta; class Magnoliopsida; order Asterales; family Asteraceae; genus Tanacetum; species Tanacetum coccineum. The sequence continues at coordinate 16,234 of BQNB010097505.1, read as the reverse complement.
TAAATTAGGGGGGCCAATTTCTGACTCGACAAGCGAAACCCAACCAAACCGACACTAAAAATTAACAGGTCTCGTGGGGTTGAGTTAGCGAGAATAGATTTTGGGGTTGGGATTGGGTCGACCCATCTGACATGTTTATTAAACCGGTTAGATTTTTTTTGGGTTGGGAATAAATTAATCAGGTCAGCACCCCCAACAGCCGTTAAGATTTTTTTTCTAAAATTAAAAATTATTTATATTTTAATATATGTGTTAAATGGGTTGACCCGTAAACCCGTTTAACCTATTTAACTCGTGTAATGTGCCAACTTGTCTATATAAAAAAGGGTTAAATGGGTCAAGCCTTGGAAACCACTCTCTCAACAACAACTACGGGTGCTTGGGGAGAAAACCAGGGGGGGACGGTGAGGAGGAGGAATAAAGAGAGAAGAATGGTTTCACAGGTTGATACCCATTTTAACCCTTTTTATATAGCAATTGCACATTACAACGAGTTTCAATAGGTTAATCGGGTTACCGGGTCACCATTTAACACATATCTAATAAAATATAAATAATTTTTTAATTTTAGAAAAAATATCTTAAACGGGTTGGCGGGTTGACCCGATTAATTAATTCGCCAACTCCAAAAAAAACCTAACCTGATATAAATAAACAGGTCAGATGATTCGACCCAAACCCCACCCCTAAAACTATTAGACTCAACCCGAACCTGTTTAATTTTTCGTGTGCGGTTCAGTTGGTTTTCGTGTCGAGTCAAAATTGCCGCACCCCCTAAATTTAATATACTCTTAGGGGCCTTGTAATAGTCTTTATACTACCTTACTTGTGCGTTGCTTAAACGGAATATAAATAGATGGCTGGGGTTTGTGTAATTCCGTTCATGACCTCGAGGAAATAACTTACACAGATCGCTCACAAGTGTGACAAAGCAACAGATCTAGGAGAAGCAATCTGAGGAGTAGTGCATGATTAGGTAAATACATTTGTTTATCATAAAGTTATCACCAGTAGATTATATATTAATTAGTTTAGTTAATAGTTAAACAAACCAACCTCTCAAACATATGATTTTACCTGCTTTCTATAAAATAGAAAAAACAAAAATAATCTTCTCTCAACCCCTAGAATTCTGTTAGATCGTAATCAAGCCTTCCCAACCTATTCCCCTAGAGAACGATAATAACCCCCGAGTCTTACCTATACTACTACAACGATTATGTACTCTGCCTAGGGGATTGTAAAACTTCTTACTGAAGTCCTACGACCTCCACATCACGGTGTGTGTGTGTGTGTGTGTGTGTGTGTGTATGTGTGTGTGTGTGTGTGTGTGTGTGTGTGTGTGTGTGTGTGTGTGTGTGACATTCAGGTGTGGATCGAGTGACAAAAGCATATACGTGTTTTTACTTTTAACCAAATTATTTTAAAAGGGTGGAAAATGTAAAAAAAAGTATAAGGGCGAAATATAATATTGGTAAAAGAATAAAATGGTATAAGTGTATTAACTAGTGCCATTTCATCTGATTTTCTTAATGATGCCTACAATAGGAAAATTAGGAAAATTATTGTTACAATAGAAAGATTAGCAAAGTGTTTGAATAGTATAGAAAAATTAAAAGTTCATAGCTTACAAAAGGAAAACATGACAAGTTCGATGCTTTTTTAGACCATTTGCCCTTAGTTATATTGTTACACGCATTTTATAACTAATAAGCTTTAACAAATAGTTGGTAATTGTTAGACCAAACTAGATTAGACGGGTCGGTCCAATTGTATAGATGGGTCATACCCATTAGGTTATGTGTTAGAGGAGAAAGAAAGAATCGAAGACTAACTAAGTATAAATCTCGTGAATTACTACTTTAATATGAAATAAGTAACATCGTATAAAAACCCCGTAGTCATTGAATAGCCAATACTAGTCTCGAAAGTGAAGATGAATCTTTGATAAGGACCGTTTTAGCAATAAGTGATATGTTTGTTTTGATTTATGGTTTTGGTTTATGGATTTCTTTATCATGATGAGTATCGAACATGTTCTTTGTTAATGGTGGTTGATTGTCTGAGAATTTGTGAAGTTGGGGTGAGACTTAGAACGTGATATGGGTTTTTAGGAGTTGTTGCTCCAAAATGGCAAATTATGAACATATAGACGAATAAAAATTTACCATATGTATTATAATTTATAACCTTAACTCGAACTCCATATTCCATTAGGCGTAATATCAACTCACCATATTAGGGCTTGTTACTTGTGATGAAAGTGTTTTTCCATAAACCTTAAGTCGGACACGCTCCATATCTTATGAGATAATCTCATTGTAAGTGGTATTATCTCGTCGTCTTGGAGTGCCATAATCTCGCCGTTGGAATGCCATTATCTCGCTAGCCCATCTTTAATTGACATTAATCTAGCCTTTATATATTTCTTGTAAATGAAGTTATTTTTACAAATATGATTTGTGCACAAATTTTTCTCGTCATACTAGCTTGTTTATCTTGCCCGTTTACACTTGCTATATCTCCGCCCTAAACATCATTATCTTGTCGTGTATCAGTTGGTTTACTCACCGTGCACCCTAACCAATAACTTTTGATGTCCAAGTGTTCATTTATCTCGGCGTCTTGGGATTGGTGTTATCTCTCCCCTAGAGGAAACTCCCGCTTATATCTCGCCATAGAACAATCGTTGTCCAACAATTTAGGGCTTTGTGGTCCAAACATATCTCACCTTATATGAAAGCAACAACGAGATAATTGTGACGATAAAGAAACCATATAAAAAATAGACTCATTCGACATGATTTAGAGAGATTTGTACCATAAACTTCCAAGATCATTTTTCTACAACGTTTAGAGCATGTTTTCATCATCAAAACACAACAAGAATGTTTCAAAAATTACTAAAATCCTTAAAAATCCAAAAACAATTCATGTGACCCGTTTTAGCTTAAAACTCGATCAAAAATACTTCAAAGCTTGTTGTTACTTGTGAAATACAAGATGAAAATGTAGAAAAAGAAGAAAGCATAAAGCTTTATGTGAAAAACGTAATAAAAATATCCACAAGATATTACGTCGTGAACAACACGTGCATATTTCGACATAAAACTTATTTTTGATCGAATTTCCCAAACAAACATAACACGAATCACCCTTGAGATGTTTGATGCTAATTGTAGAGTATCAAAGACCACCTTCAAGAGGTCACAGATGATCAAATTAAAGTATAAACATGATATTTCTAGTGAGAGAAAGTAGAGAGAGGGTAGAGAAAAATAAAACTTTATTCAAGAAGGTAATAACAATAATGAAGTTGTTACAATCTTCGACACCCCTGATGGAGATTCATGAGGAGTATTTATTGCCTAAGCATGATCTAACTATCCCAAGTACACAATATTAGTCCATGCGTTGTACGCAGTGTCTATAGCTAGTTCAATTCACGTGTACGTCGCCATCTTCATTTAGAAGCGTTTCCAACAATTTTTCATTGCATGCTGAACTTCACAGTTAGATTATTTTCAGCTGCAACAAGTGTCAAATCAATAGAAGGACTTGTCAATTTTGGGGGGAGCCGTATATTCTTTTTTACTTATATTCTATTTTTTAACACTTTAAAAGAAAACATAATATAGTAAAAGAAAAAGGCATACTAATTGAGGGGTGAAGGAGTAATAACCCAATTAGACATCATTACATCAGTTTCCTTCAAGTAAAGAAGAGATTGAGGTACATGCAGAAGACAAAGAGCATCGACTAAAGATATCCTCAGGGTTGATTGCATACATTTACTTTACTATTTTTCTCTTATAAGAACTTTGTAGTATTCTTCGTAAGTCATCACATGAGAGGAGATAGTTTTAGCTTCAAATATGCACTTTACTGTTTCTACTTTCTCTCACTAGAAGTAAATATGTATTTTATTTTGTCTGATCAATCTCTTCCTTTCGAACGTGTTTGAATATTGATATATTTAGGTTTACATGTTCCTTTCTAACCTCTAACTTCATGACACGCTCAATTTCATTTACTATTTTGTCAACATTTTTCTAAATACCCGTAATTAAGCTTTATAGGATAACAGTTTCTCACCTCATGGTGAGTTTTATTTGTGGGCCCCTTTCTTTTTTATTAAGTGTATTTTAATTGGTTGTGAGTGTGTGTGGATATTTAGTGGGTATATTTTATATAAAGTAAGTATTTTAATGAAAGGTGAGTTTTAGTGATAAGGTGAGTTCTTATTACGGTTAAAAAGTGAGTTGTAAGGTGAGTTTTATTTGGAGAGAGAAAGCTGATGTGGCGCTGACGTGTTAGGTGAGTTTTGCCTCACCATTCCATCCAGCCTAATTAATGTTATTTTTAAAGCACCCTTAAAATAAAAAAAATGCATATTATTATACATATTATATAAACTAATGAAACACATAAAGATTCATACAATTTATATGCCAAGTTCAAGGTTCATATGATTTTGAAAATCGGACCGGACCAACTGGTTCATCCGGGAACCGGAGTCGCTATCGGTTCGGCTAACTAATAAAAGCCGTCTGAAAGAGAACGTAGGGGACCAGTAGAAACCGGAAAAAAACGAGTAAATTAGGCCGGACTCGAATCGTTTTCTTTTTGTCTATTTCTGGTTAATCAGTTCGTCATTGTTATTTTGTTTGCGCTTGAGCTTTAATCACAGGGTACCCGTCGCTGCAACGCGCAAGTACCCCGCGGGTACCCTGCTATTACTAATTAATGTAATTTTTAAAACACACCTAAAATGAAAAATACATGTTATTATACATAATGTACAAACTAATAAAACACACAAAGCTTTATACAATTTATATGCTAATACATATATTATATACTACTATATAATGCATTTAGGACATTCTATCTTCTATACTATCTATATCTATACTACTATATAATGCATTTAGAACATTCTAAATATAAAAGTTCTTAAAAAATTAAGAACAAAAACATTTCTTTAATAAGAAAGTAACAAGCCATTAGCCAATGCATTAAGACATTACAATTTGACTCAAAAAATCAGTAATAATACAAATTAATTCAGTATTTGTAATTGTCAAAATTGAGTCAAATAATCTTTGTAATAGCCTGGTAATTAAATAACTTGAATTCTATAAACTTGTAACAACAACCTTAACAATTAAATGTCTTCAATTCTATAATCTTGTACATCCCTTTAATATTCATATATAAGCTCAATTACACCACTCTCTCAAAACTAAAAAAACAAAACCATCATCACTCTCTCTAGAATATGCTTTCACACACTCTCTACAAAATCCCACGGCGCCGGTACAACAACCATCATCACCACTAATCAAGATTCAAAAAATAAAAGCACCAAAAAAAGGACAACGGTTTACCAACGAAACCATCAACTCAAAACCGGTCAAATTTATAAACCCAAACAAAACACCAAATGATTTAGCACCGGTGTTACCAATATTCGGTTTTAGCAACACCAACCAACCACTTAAACATCATCAAAACACCTAAACACAATCGATTGAAACCACCAAATAACCAAACCAGTTAGATTCACATATTCAGATGATGGTTATGTCGGATATTTAGGTTTGTGGTGGCGGTGTTGATGGCCGTGAGTTTAAATAATAGTGGATATGAAATATTTTACATTGTTATTGCCTAAAGTTATTTTAATTTTAATTATTATTTATTTGTACAGTTATTGTTAGAAAAACTTGTTGGGATTTTATCAACTATTCATCAATTGAAATCACGAGTACGCAGCAAAAAACATATAAACATGTATATATTGCATAATTAACAAAGGATCAAGAATGTGTACCTTTTAGCAATTAACGTAAACACCATGAATATACGCGTGTGTATAAATCGAATATCACGCAATAACCACCCAAGATCTAAAGGTAGATCTCTCTACTTCAACACACAATACGTTCTTAACAAACAATTAAGTATGCTAGTACTATTAGTGATAAAGCAAACCAACCATCTTCGACTCTTGAATCAATCAACATGATAACCCTAAAGGGTTGTTTGGATCGATCGAACACAAACCGAAAACCCCTTGGGGTTTGTTTCGATCGTATAAGCTAAGGGAGAGGGAGAAGAGAGATTTAGGGATTTAGATTTTCAAGTTGTCTAAATAATGATCCCCTAGATCTCTTTATATAGGCATGCAACTTGGCTTGCAAGTTAGGCAATTTCACCTCCTCTTGGAGATTAGGAAACTAATTGACTAAGGAAAAAAATTAATTCTCACACTTTCTTTTTCTCCATAATTGCATATTAGTCCATTGTTTAACTATTAACGACTAATAAACTTCCCATTAAATATATATTAATATTTAATGCTCGTTTAAGCTTTATCACTTAAATATATTACATTTAATATATTTATTATTAATTGTGTTACGTATTAACGCGTGCGTCCCCGTAGGCTCGAATCAATTCCCGGACATATATTCTTTTACGTAGACATATTCCAACAGCTCCCACTTGGACACGTATCAAATAATATAATAACATTGGTAAGCGTCTAGCAACACGCCAATGCTCCAAGGATTATCCAAGTGTGGTTTTATAAAGCCACAGATAAATGATTTATGTATTTACAATCTATTTGTTTCAGATACCGTGTTAAAAATGGATATGGATCAAAGTCATTCAATTATTTAACGATTCTGTTTCTCGTATATATGATTAATTAAGATTACCAAAAATCATTGAGATATATCTACATGAGTTTTTGGGTGCGACCACACATACAATTGATTAACCCTACGAGGGGCTCGGTGGCATCATTCTTCAACTATTAAAGGAACAAGTTCTTTATTGACTACAAGTGTCATGTCACATGCTTCATAATTACTTCTGAAATAGTCCTTATTAGCTACCTTATTCAGGATAACTAAGACTAAATCAAGAAGAACAATCTACACATGCAAGACCTACTTGCATCTCAAGTCTAAGGATTTAGTAAACAAAATCACTTACAAGATTCACTTAATGACGCCGATCCATAAAGTGATAATCTTGTTAGTTGGGGAAGTCCAATATTCATCTTATGAATATCATGTGAGTTTGGCGGACACATCCTTTAATATCCAAGATATCACCAATCACTCAAATTTGTCTTAGTTCAACAATATTCCCATATTGTTGATCGACAACGGACTAATTTAGAATAATAAATATTATTCACGGATTAAACATGCAAATATAGGACACAATTTATATTAAATATAACTTCATACCACGTATCTTTATCATTAATAAAATTGTCTTAACATCCCTTATCCAAATACTAAACACAGATCTACATGAAACTACTAGCTAAACGAAGTCCCATGCTCCTAGCATGTTTGAGTAAGCTTTCCTTTTGATAAAGCCTTCGTAAAAGGATCTGCTAGATTGTCATCTGTGTGAACTTTAAGAAGATTAATTTCGCCCAGTTCAATACACTCGCGAACATAATGATATCTTCTATGGTAGTGTCTGGCGCCCCTCTGAACCCCCGGTTCGTTGGCAATAAGAAGTGCAGCTGAATTATCGCAAAACATCTTAATTGGTTCGTTTATTGTTGGTACAATACCAAGCCCTAAAATAAACTTCCTAATCCAAACAGCTTCCATTGCTGCTTCTGAAGCAGCTATGTATTCAGCTTCTGTAGCAGACATTGCAGTGGTACTTTGTTTGGAGCTTCTCCAGTCCACCGCGCCTCCATTCAAAACAAATATGTATCCTGTCTGAGATTTAATATCATCTCTATTAGTCTCAAATCCAGCATCGCAATAGCAATCAACTCGAAGTTCAACTTTAGGATTTCCACCATAAACCAAGAACATATTTTCAGTATTTCTTAAATACTTAAGAATGGTTTTCATAGCAGTCCAGTGTGGTTCTCCTGGATTCTGTTGAAAGCGGCTTGTTAGGTTTTGCGCGAACGCAACATTAGGTCTAGTGCATCTAACCGCATAATAATGGATCCTACTACTGAAGCATAGGGAACATTTTGCATACTCTTCACCTCTTCAGGTGTTGAAGCACCTTTTGTTTTATTTAAGTCAAGTCTTTCTTGCATGGGGATATAACCGCGTTTGGAAGTATCCATCCTAAATCTTTTCAAGATTTTATCCATGTAAGCACTTTGACTTAGTCCAATTTATCGCTTCGATCTATCTCAGTAGAACTTGATTCCAAGCATAAATGTTGCTTCCCCCAAATCTTTCATGGCGAAGCATTTTCCAAGATATGACTTTACACTTTGTAAACTTGGAATATGATTTTCTATGATAATTATGTCATCGACATATAAGATGAGGAATGTAACATTAATCCCACTAGCCTTTTGATATACACATGGCTCATCAAGATTTTGAGCAAATCTAAACGTTTTGATTTCCTCATCAAATCTTTTATTCAAGCTTCTTAATGCTTACTTAAGATCATAAATGGATCTTTGAAGCTTGCATACTTTCCTAGGATGATTAGGATCAACAAAACCTTCAGGTTACACCATATAATTTTCTTTATCAAGATAACCATTTAAGAAGGCAGTTTTGACATCCATTTGCCATATCTCATAGTCATAGAGCGCCGCTATGGCTATAAGAATCCTAATAGCTCTAATGTCATCAACGGGTGAGAACGTTTCTTCATAATCAACCTCGTAGGTTTGAGTATAACCCTTTGCTACTAGACGAGCTTTATAGGTGTGTACAATGCCATCTATGTTAGTCTTTTTCTTAAAAAAGCCATTTTCTCCCAAAAGTCTTACAATTAGGAGGAATATCAACCAAGCACCAGACTTGATTATCTTTCATGGATTGCATTTTCGCATTCATAGCATCGACCCACTTATTAGATTCCGGATCTAATAATGCAGCTTTATAGTTAGTAGGTTCATTAAGATCCCCTAAACTATGCTCATCCACTTCTACATTTAGACATAAGCGATCAGGAACTCGCTGTGTCCTTGCGAACCTACGAACGGGAACAACTTCTTCTTGAGGTGGTTCGAAACCTTCAACCTCCATAGGAATTTCGCTAGTGTTTTCAGAAGGTGATGTATCTTTTTCTTAAATTTCTTCAAGTTTTACGACCCTCCCACTAACTTCTTAAGATATAATATTTTCCTTCAAGAACTCAGCATACCTCATAACAACTATTTTGTTTTCAGGTGGGAAGTAGAAATAGTAACCCATCATTTCCTTTGGGTATCTTATAAAGATACACTCATATCTCATAGTCATAGAACGCCGCTATGGCTATAAGATTCCTAATAGCTCTAATGTCAGCAACGGGTGAGAACATTTCTTCATAATCAACCCTGTAGGTTTGAGTATAATCTATTTCTACTAGAAGAGCTTTATATGTGTGTACAATGCCATCCATGTCAGTCTTTTTCTTAAAAAACCATTTTCTCCTAACAGTCTTACAATTAGGAGAAAGATCAACCAAGCACCAAACTTGATTATCTTTCATAGATTGCATTTCCGAATTCATATCATCGACCCACTTATCAAATTCCAGATCTAATATTACAGCTTTATAGTTATTGGGTTCATTAAGATCCCCTAAACTATGCTCCTCCAGTTCTACATTTAGACATAAGCGATCGGAAGCTTGATGTGTCCTTGCGGACCTACGAATGGGAACAACTTCCTCTTGAGGTGGTTCGAAACCTTCAACCTCCATAGGAATTTTACTAGTGTTTTCAGAAGGTGATGTATCTTTATCTTGAATTTCTTCAAGTTCTTCGGCCCTCCCACTGACTTCTTGAGACAAAAGATTTTTCTCCAAGAATTCAACATACCTTGCAACAACAATTTTGTTTTCAGGTGGGAAGTAAAAATAGTAACCCATTGTTTCCTTTGGGTATCCTATAAAGATACACTTAATAGATCTTTGTTGGAGTTTGTCAAGCGTATCCTGCTTCATAAGCGCCTCACGTCCTCAGACCTTTAAGTAAGACAAGTTAGGAACTTTTTCATACCATAATTCATATGTTGTCTTATCAACCTTCTTGGTTGGAACCATATTAAGAATGCGTATAACAGTCTCTAGAGCATAATCCTAAAAGGATAACGATACAGTTGTAAGATTCATCATAGATTGAACCATGTCTAACAAAGTACGATTCCTCTTTTCAGACACCTCATTGTGTTGTAATGTATATGGAGGTGTGAGCTGTTGAACAATTTCGCAAGCTTTAAGATAATCTTTAAACTCTTGACTAACGTATTCGCCTCCTCGATCTGATCAAAGTGCCTTTATAGTCTTTCTGAGTTAATTTTATACTTTTATTCTTAAACACCTTGAATGTTTCAAAGACTTCATGTTTATGTTTAAGTAAATAAACATAACCATAACGACTATAATCATCTGAAAAGGTAATGAAGTAGCTATCATTATATATAGAATTAACATTTGGCATAAGATTAAGCATATCAATTTCATAAATACCATCACTCGGAATAACATTAAAATAAAGAACATAATTCTTAGAAACTAAAGTTTTATAATCCGTAAAACATTGGATAAAACCATTGTCAACCAAATGAGAAACTGAAACAAGTAGTTCCTTAAAAATCCAGCAAAGTTACTAGTGAGGCCATGATTAGACCAACACTAAGATCTTGTGAGAGCACATAACCAAGGCATTCTAGTTGCTCTACATATCCCTTTATCTTAAGTACATATGAGCTAACTGATTTTCCCTCCTCTTGTTTGCAAGCATGGAAAGTTTTAGATTAGGTCAAACCGCTCCACTCTAGCTTGTTTCTTCAAACATAGATTTTAAGCTCCTGAAGCATTTCATAAGGTGAGGAATTTTTGAGCTCTCCATGTAGTTCGGGAGTCATACTTTCGAGCATAAGACAAGAAACCTCATTATGAGCATCATAAACCGCATTCAACTGCGCAAGTACTTAGAATCGGTAGGTGAAGAAGGGGGAATATGTTGTTCAATAACAAACATGTTCTTTTCAACTCTCAAGACCATCTTAGGTGAACGAAACCAATCATTGAAATTTGAACCAGAAAATTTTTCTCTTTCAAACATCGACATGAAATCCGAATGGTTTATGATTTAGACAGGTAGTGCCATTTACAAAACATATTAAGTTCAAGATTTTAGTATTTTAGATTATACTCCTTGAAGAAAATTAACTACCCATGTTTAAATGTATAAACAATTAATTTTCTAAGGTCTAGGATCTAACTTGACAAACCACCATTACATCAGTTGATCTGCTAGCAATGATGTATTCAAAAGGTAATGGGCGATCAATAATTGCCACCGGTGCAATTCCTAGAACATTATAGGACTTACTTTATTACATTAATATACTAGTAAGCATGTTTTATCCCATCTATGCCTTGAGCATAAGGTCTCACCAGCTTACCTCAATTAAGTCGTCCAATCAAGAACTGTATTTATGTAACACCAACGTCTCACGAAAAGTGTATAATCACCTTGGGTTTGCAATCTAACTACGTCTCACATAATGTAAAAGGCAAATGCAAGTGTTCTTTCAAATTAGATGGCAACATCTTATTTAAAAAAAGGTATTTTTATTTGACGTGGCAAATATGTACGAAGAAGCATGCATACATCTTTGTACCATAAATTTTAATAAAAACTTTACTCAATTAAGTTATTTATTACGATATCACATATTTCTATAGATCTCATGTATAAATAGTGTTACTCCTTCAACGTGGTTTTTTAAATCTATAGTTATTCTTTATTTTATCATGGAAAAAGATTAGTGAATGGATTGAAAAACCATTAAAACACTAGGACCATTCGTGCTTCCTAATCAATTGCAAGAATATCAGGGCATTTAAAGAGTATATAAAACCTCAAAAACTTGTGATATGCCTTGCAAATATATAGTACTTTTGCAAATTTCGTTCTTTGATATAAATTTTCAATCTTTGATTTAAAAACTCATTATAAAACTTATTAAATTTGCAAGTCTCGTCGTGAGAAGTTAAGGTATGAGCCCTAATATTATAGATAACCACACCCGAGTGACTCATAAGACTTCGCAATTAATTGTCTATAATAAATCTTATTTCATAATTATTAGTCATGTTTATATTTTCTTTTTTGAAAAACCCTTTTGTTTTTACACAAGTCAAAAACTTCTAAAAACAAATAAATATAAACTACTAATACACATAACATTTATTTAAAAAACCACTTAACAATTAACTCATGCAAATATTAACGATGATTCTAATTATCAAATAGTTAAACTATGTATATATTCATATAAGTCGACTTTAGGCCAGACAGGACATAGCTAGGTTCTTTTCCCAGCTTTTGCAGTAAACTATAAAGTTGTAGCTTACTGAGTCATGGATCTACCATAAAAATTTCAATTTTTTTCGACATACGAAGAATATTTTATGAATATTTTAGTAACAGTGTGTCAAACAATCCGAAAAACTAAAAAAAACTTCAACTTTTATGTATTAATCATTGAATTTGCATGTCAAACAATTAACAATTAACCAAAACATATCATATATCAATCCATGATAAACTTGCATGTATTTATCACGGATAACAAATTAACTATTAATTAAAACCCGATCAATTAACAAATTAAACTATCGAATTTAACACATAAAATATCATACAACCTAGGGTTTTGTCTAATTAATTTTATCCACTATAAAGATCCAATCTTTTATAAGTATAAAACGCCCAAAGGGTTTAAAAAGTCAACCAAGAACCCTAATTTGTCAAATTTTACTTTTTTGTAATTACAATTATATACGATGGCTCGTGATGCCACTGTTGAGATTTTATCAATTATTGATCAACTGAAATCACGAGTACGCAGCGGAAAACATATAAGCACGTATAGAATACATAATTAACAAAGGATCAAGAACATGCACCTTTTAGCAATTAACGTAAAACCTTCTTGAATATACGCGTGTGTATAAATCAAATACCACGCAATAACTACTCAAGATCTAAAGGTAGATCTCTCTACTTCAACACACGCAATACGTTCGTAGCAAACAATTAAGTATGCTAGTACTAGTAGTGATAAAGCAAACCAAACGTCATCGAATCTTGAATCAATCAACACAAAAACCCTAAAGGGTTGTTTGGATCGATCGAACACAAACCGAAAACCCTTTGGGGTTTGTTTCGATCGTATAAGCTAAGGGAGAGGGAGAAGAGAGATTTAGGAATTTAGGTTTTTAAGTTGTCTAAATAATGATCTCCTGTATCTCTTTATATAGGCATGCAACTTGGCTTGCAAGTTAGACAATTCCACCTCCTTTTAGAGATTAAGAAACTAATTGACTAAGAAAAAAATAATAATTCTTACACTTTTTTTTCTCCATAATTGCATATTAGTCCATTGTTTAACTATTAACAACTAATAAACTTCCCATTAAATATATAATTAATATTTAACGCTCGTTTAAGCTTTATCACTTAAATATATTACATTTAATATATTTATTATTATTTGTTTTACGTATTAACGCGTGCGTCCTCGTAGGCTCGAATCAATTCCCGGACATATATTATTTTACGCGGACATATATTATTTTACGTTAGCATATTCCAACAAAATTTTTAATCGAATAACATTTGCTCACCGCAAAATATAGTCACATGGTACTTGCCACCGCATTGCGGGTTTACCCTACTAGTCTTTATAATAAAAGAACCACGATACATGAGATTAAACGTGGAACATGACTCTTCACATGATCCACAAGTTATTATTCTCATTTAATTTTCACGAAGAAAACGTTTTACTGATTTTTTTTTTCTTTCACATTTACTTATCTTTCTAATATAAATATGTAATATGCTTACAGCTTGAGGAGATAAAAAAAAGTATGAGTGACAGGCTAAAATGAAATATAACATACATGGGCAGCTAGTTGATGGTATACTAGTAAATAGTATAATGGTTGTTGATACAGTTAGACAACTGTTATTTAATTTGGGTAGTTACATATGCATGGACGCATATGTTTTGTACAAAACTAGTAAATAGTAAATGAAATAATAATGTTTGTTCAAGTGTCTTAAAAGGAATCTGTTATAGTAAAATTTAAGCAACCAAATCATACTGAATAGGTGTTAGCACAAGTAACCCATCTTAAAAATGTCTCATAAGTCACACACCAACCGGTTTCACGACTGAAATTGTAAAGGTAAATCATTAATCGTGAAAATTAATCACAAACAAGTTGCATTATGTCATATTATTACGTACCCTCGTGCCTCCAGTTTGTAAGATGCAAGGATGTGGGTCACATATCGTAAAAGTTATTAGTTAGCAGGAAAGAGGCTCGTAAAAAGTACGCAGCTAGAAAGAATGTCATGAGTAACAATAGAGAAATCGTTATTAAATTATGTAATTAACATCTAATTTAACAACAATAAATAAAAACTTAATCTAATAAAAACAACTAACAAGCCGTTTTAAAAAAAAAATTAATCTAATAAAAACAAGAAAAAGAAAAACACATGAAAGAAAAATGACGTGAATGAAGTTCTTGTCGTGGCCGACTGGTCTTCATTTTCGAAAATGCATACTTCATAATTTCAATCTTTTCATTAAACTATCATTATATAAAAAGATGACATGAAATTACATGAAATCAAAATATGATTATTGTTTCGTCTATTCAGTGCGAGCAAGTAAGCAACCGACTTTAAGGGGCTCTTTGATAAAAAATATGATTTAGCGCTGAATGAATCAAAGCTGCTGAATGATTCCCACATGCTGAGTGAACCTGATTCTGAGTGAAAATGATTGTTTGATAATTGTTCTGAATGAGCTATCTGAATTGACTGAAATTACCAATTTAACCTTCTGTCTAGTTTTGTACAGAAAAAAAATATAAACTTTCATAAAAAAAATATCAACTCAAATAAAAATACATTATCAAATATTAATGTTGGAGTAAACAACAAAATGTAAATAGTATTGTCAAAAAATAATAAAACAATACAAATTACGAACTAATCTTAGGTTGTAGCATTTAAAAATAACTCATTAGCAATTTGATTACGGAGATTAGCCATATATTCATTTCCTTGAGGACCCCATTGTGCGTCGTCCATGCCTTGTCCCCCACCTCCTTCACCTTGTTGTTCAGTAGTAAACATGGTGTTTGCATCGCTCTCCAAAAATAATTGATCGTGGATGTTGCATTTTCCTATGAAGTTGTGGACCGCGAAACATGCAATCACTACATTTCTTTGTACCGGAAAAGGATAAGGGGCCATTTGTTTTAGTATTGGGAACCTTGCTTTTAAGACACCATAAGCACGCTCAATAACATTTCTAAGTTGTGCATGAGCATGATTGAACCTTTCTTCTTTTGTTAAGGCACGTCGACGTCGGAAATCAGCTAACCAATACCTCGTATTACGATAAGGAGCCATAAACCCACGAGTGTTTGTATATGCAGCATCACAAAGATAATATTTGTCTACAACAGTAAGTTTGTGACAACATTAGTTCACTTACAAAAAACGGATAACAATAATAAAATTGTCATGTTATGCGAGGATAATACGTACTTGGTGGAGGAAACGGGAAGTTAGAGTTTGGATTAAATGCTACTTCTGTCAAAACTCTTGAATCATGAGCTATGCATTCTCATCCGTCCCAAACGAACGTATCATATTAAAGTCACATATCCCTAAAGCATTTTGGAAGCACTCACCTTTTCCTCTTCCTCTATAACGGATTTGTTGATCTACATGTACAACTGCATGTACAAGAGTTCCATCGAGTGCACCAATTGCCCCCTAGATAAGAAAGTTTATATATGAGAAATTATTCTTATTCCGCACAGGATTTAGAATATATTTTAAGTAAAATGTACCATGAATATTTCTCTTAAGTTTCTATGTCGCTCTGAAGTATTTGCTTCCAAAGTTGTTGGCACTATGACTTCTCTTGCGAATTGCATCATCCCTCGTAGCACTTCATGAAAACATTCATGAATAGTTTGTGTGGAGTGTTGAAACCTCCACTTAATCATTCTAAAGCATTCATTATGACCTATAATTGTCAAAAACATTGCCATCTTCTCTTCAACGCTTATATTTTTACTATTTTGCAGCCAATTTCTTTCTTTAAAATGGTTGCATAACAAAATATATGCATCACGAGATAAACGCATCAACTCTTGACATTGTGTATTAGATCCACGT
>BQNB010097504.1:12446-25371 GCA_026074375.1 Tanacetum coccineum | reverse complement strand
CATTCCCATTTCCCCCATTCTTATTTTTCAACTTTGGGTAATCCCTTTTAAAATGCCCTGGTGCTCCACACTCAAAACAACCATTCCCTTTGAGAGCTGCCTCATTGGCCTTCTGAGTATTAGCAACATTTGTGTTTCCAGTACTCCTGCAATCGCGGGCAAAGTTCCCTACCTTGTTGCACTTCTGGGTGCACGGGCCATTGTGGTGAAAATGGCACTTGGTGCACTTGGGCAAATTTCCCCCGTAAGGTTTCTTCTCACCAGCCCCCATATTGTAGACCTTGGCTACATTCTGCTTCTTGAAGGGCTGTTGTTGGTGTCCATGGTTGTTTCTGGATGAATCATCTGCCTTCCTTTTGTTATCAGACTTTTCAGTATAGGTACGGAGTTTTTGATCCATCAAGTCGTTGGCCAACTCAATCATCTCATCCAACGTCTTAGGCTTGGAAGACTTTATATTCACATAGATGTTATCAGGAAGTCCACAGATGTACTTTTTGATCTTCTCGGTTTCATTAGCATAAAACTTGGTACATATCAGGGTTAGCTCTTGGAAACGTTCAGTGTAAGTCGGAACATCGTTCCCTTTGACCTTTAGGTTCCACAACTCAATCTCCAGTTTCTGAATTTCACCCTGAGGACAATACTTGTCCATCATCTTTTTCTTGAGTCCTTCCCAAGTCATTGTGTATGCCTCGGGACCTAAGGTTCTTATCTGACCGTTCCACCAAGTTAAAGCAGCCCCTAACAGTGTGCAGGTGGCGAACTTTACCTGATTCTCAATAGTACAACCACTGATATTGAAAACTGACTCCATCTTCTCAATCCATCAAGTCAAACCGACAACGCCTTCAGTTCCTTTGAAGTTCAAAGGTTGACACTTCATGAAGTCAGCGTAGAAACAAGGACGCGCCGTTTGCACGTTTCTTCGGTTATCCTCGTGTGAACTGTGGCTTCCATCTCCATTGGTGGAGTTTCATTGAAGAGCTTGATCAATCATAGCTTGAACGGATTCTGGAGTCATGTTGTTAGGGTTGGTGTTGTTAGGAGGGGTATTTTGTCCTCGTCTGGTCATAGGTGCCATGGTTTGTCTAGATTACAAAAGACAAAACGTAAGATCATAATCGTGACAAGATATATAACCATGTATAGATGAGAAAACAACACAAGAGAGGTATATAGTACAACATAACACATCTATTTCATTTATAACTTTGAAATTTTTTTAATTTTTTTTGAAATAGTTGTCTGATTACACAAAATACAATACAAGGATCTAAGGCTATGCTAGCGGGGAAAACCCCTAATACTTAACATGCCTGTACAATAGCCTAGCAAAATAAAATAACAAGACCGCTAGATGTGACTGTCGGCATCCCCAGACGCATCCTGGTGATCTGGAATCCTAGCCTCTGGCCCTGGCTGTCTAACTCTCCTCTGCTGCTCTCGATGTGCTAACAGCTCAGCCTGCATATCACTCATCTCTCGTCTCATATCTCTCATCACTTTGAGCATTTCTACCATCTGCGCCTTGCGCCCACGGTCAGTATCTCGAAGCTCTGCCATCTCAGTCTGCTGCATGTGAAAGCGAGTCTCGTGTACCTGATGTTGTGTCTGGATAAGAGTACTTTGTAGCTGGAGTTGGGCCTGATGTGCCTGGATGTGTGTCTCGTGTGCATACACATGATCATGGTGGGTCTAAAGCTCCTGATGGGTCACCTGACTCAATCCTATCGAGTGAGCCCAAGCCTTTCGGGAAGCATAGGCCTCCTCCTCCACCATCCATACGGTCTCCTGGAGAGTCATCCTATCCCCATAAGTAAATCGACCCGCTGTGAGTCCATATCGACTCACTGTGATATACGAGACCTACTATCCTGAGCATCCTCTAGTTAAGCATACAAGTCCTGTGTATCACGCTCATGGAGCTCAGCAAGCTCTGTGACCCTAGTATTGACCTCTCCTGCGGTCATAGGTGCTATCTTAGAAACTACCTTTGCCGGATCTACCCAAGCATCCCTAATACCATATCTAACCTCACTAATCCTTTTCTGTCTCGCTTCAGCATCTACCGTGCTGAGAAACCCATAATCTATCCCCCGACCTCTGGTAGGTCTAGCAGTAGAACTCTCTTCGATCTCATATCTGGAGCCAAGAGTGGACAAACACAACCTCTTGCGAGGTGGCTGCTCAGAGTCGGGAATGTCATCCCTACAGTCAGCAGGTGGTGGTATGTATAGAGATGGTGGTAGTGGTGGTAGTAGAGGTAATGGTAATGCGGCAGTAACTGCATCAATAAGAGCCCGAGTGGAGGCTATCCAGAGTGTTTGAACTTAGGTTAGACACCCAGATGATGGTAGTAATAGTGATAATACTGGTGGTGGTGATGAATGTGCAAGTAGGGCCGTGCACCTAGCAACAACCTTTGCCTCTGGTGAAAGGGATATGGAAGCCTGAAGCCGGACGGTAATCTTAGCCCCAATAGTGATGTCGATGGAGGGTGGTGATATAGCAGGCTCTGTTCCCTCAGGTTGGGAAACAGGCTCATCCGTAGGTACAACAACAGCGGAGTCGGCTGGAGCTAAGTGCTCCTCCTCCTCGTCGTCCTCCTTATCCTCCTCGTCCTCATCCTCATCATTGGCATCATCCCCAGATGAATCTCCGTCCTCAGTATCTTTATCATCTCCCCCGTCCATGGGATAGTCAGCCAGACCATCCTCTGACTCATCCTCCTTATACTCCTTTGGATCCTCCTTGGGATCCGACTCAGTAATGTACCCAGGTGACTCAGCAGTAGGCGAATCAACAGGAGGTAATGGCTGCTCCTCGGCAGGGAACACATACTCATCCCCCAACGGTATGTACTCAGGGTATACAGGCACTGGTATGAAATCAGGATCATGTGCCTGTACGAACATAGGCTCACGCTCATCCTCGTCCTGAGGTACTGGTGGTGTCTGTGGATCCTCTAGGCCTGGTATGTAATCTGGTGAGGGTGGGGCGACTGGCTGTATAGGGAGTCCATCGTATCCATATACGATGACCCGTGAAATGCCTCCCTTATATACCTCCTCCTCATCGTCAACTCCCTAGAAAGCCCTGCAGGGCTCAGAGTCGTGTATGACGAAGTGTAGGAAACATCGTACGATGCAAAGACATAACGGCAAGCAAAAGCAAAAATAACTTATAAAAGTATTACTTATAAAGAGAGATTTGTATTACTTAGACTAATAAAGATTTAATTTTAAGTCTTATATAAATACTAATATAAATTATATATACGTATATCAATCATGTAAGCACTTAGTAACTACTAATGCTAACACATCGTATGTCACATGTAAGCACATAAATTTGATGCAACAAGTAATGTGTGTATGTCCCATACAAACCCCGTTTGTAAATCAAGTGTTTGAAAATGGTTATAGTCCAGACAAAAACTTTTGACCTGGTTCTTTATAACCTTGGCTCTAGATACAAATCTGTAACACCCCCAAATCTAGGTCGCAACGGAATGTTGAATATCCGAGGGCGTTACTTCATAGTTCAATAGTATAAGATATGAGAACGACCACTAAACGTGTCATTTGAAAAAGATACATTGGATTAACAAAATACTTGTTTGTTACATAAGCCCATGGCTTCAAATTGTTCACAAAATAAAGATTCCGGTTTATAACAATTGTCCCCAAAATGTAATAAGGCCCCAAATCTTAAATGTTGACTCTTCAATTATTGACTTCCAATGTATCATCGCACCTCGTGCCTTATTGACCTGAAAAACATGCTTAAAACATCAACATAAAGTTGGTGAATTCATAGGTTTATGTAAATCAATTGTAGGACCGCAAGATTTCCAACTGCATGATTAAGCAACAGATGCAAACATCATAAAAAGTAATTACGTTTTTCCTAAGCTCATGACACTGAAGCTCGACATGTATGAATGCAAATAGATTGCCAACAATTGCCCGTTAATGATGTTCTAACCCGTAACATCCCAAATCCGACATGGTATACGTTCGTTCCCGGTGATAGCTAATCACCCGAACGGGGATTGTCAATCCCAAATAGATCTATTTATAACACTCGTCGCTGCTCATAATCCCGTAATTTGGCGAATATCAAGATAATGCTTAGGTGGGTTATCGCTACTTAGGCAAACACGTAATGATAGTGTAAAATGTACACTTGCGTCCAATTTGTAAAACAAAGCATGTTCTCACCCCAAAGATGTAAATCATTTAAATAATTGTAAAAACATGGGGCTATGAACTCACCTTAGTAAATAGTCCTCTGAAAATGATAATATATCCAAGTATGAATTACACCGTCAAATACCTAAGTAAATACGGCCAGTCTTAGTCTACAAGTTTAGGCTAAAGACTTAATGTATAAACTATAACAATTGGCTAGTTTATATATATTGTTATCACTTGTGTGGTGGTAAATTCTGATTCAAAAATAATTTGTTTTACTCGTTTGCTCTCGGGAAGGTATATGACTAGGGATATGTATCGTTAATAAATATACGTTTATTAACTTGACAATTTATACACCGATAAACCTTGACTTTAAATACAATAATACTTTTATGGTATTAAGACCAGTCCGACACTTTGGGTATTTATAAAATCATTTAAGTTTTTTTTATAAACATACATTTAAGTTCTAAGTTTGGACCACCTTAGTCCTTTATTAAGTTGTGTTATATTACATACTTTTTAACCCCTAACTTTCTAAGTTTGTCACTTTTAGTACCTTTATATTTACAAAAGTAATACTCTTTAACACAATTATTCAAAATAGCACGCGTTATGGTTTAGAAATATGTCAAAAACAGTTCCTGGACTCATAAAATTAGTATTTTACAGTTTACACCTTTAGTGTTTTTTACTTGACACTTTGAGTCCCTTGAACTTGTGATAAAATCTGCATTATTAAAACGTCCATTAAGTCCATAACAAGATGGCTATGTTTCAATAAGTCAATAAGCCACATAAGCATATCTCCAGCTGTATAAAATAAGCTCAGGATGAGCTTATTTTGCTTATTAGCCTTATTGGGACCAGTTAAGGTTCAAAAGCTATTTAAAGGTCCAATTATAGATTTAAAAGATACAGAACCTTCATTAAACTCTTTAATCAGATTTAGGTAAAAATAAGCTCGGGGAGCTTATTGGGGCTTATTCGAGCTTATTGGGCTCTTGAGTCCAATAACTCAAACCCGAATAGTTTTAAAAAGGGTTTCATTAGTACTCTATCTTATCCTTAGACTTATTAAGCTCGTTAAGGTCTGATTAGCTTATTCCATAAGCAGTTTTGGCTCGTTATTGGGCTTCTTGGGCCCATTAAGGTTTCGAACAAGGTTTTAAGGGTTTGGCTTGGTCCATGAACATCATTTAAGAATATTAAGCCTATTTAAGCTTGTATAAGTTGCGTAGGCTTTCCCATAAGCTGTTTAGAGCTTATTGTGAGCTTATGGGCTCACGTTGGGCTTCGTTGGGGCCTCTGGTCATAGGCTGCCGAGCCCATTAAGCCATTATAACGATTTAGTTGGTTTAAAAATGACATATAGTTTGTTGTTTTAGGGTTCTAAGTCGGGTTCCCTTCCCCAAAGTGGCTCGTACTCATTTTATATATTCATCATGTCGAGACCAAGTTTCTAATCATAAGACGAACGCATCCTAATGGTCTCCTAGGCTCGTCATTTTATGTGACGAGCTAGGGTTTCTCACATGTCTCGTTTTTAAATAACTACACTTTAACCCTAACCCTTGCAAGTCATATACGTCCCATTCCTTAGCAAAGCAACTTTGTTTACAAGATTAAATGTTGAGTTTTCAAGTGATATGTTACGTCCAAATTAAAGTAATCACGTTCAATGTTTTGAAAACATTTACCACACAAGTTTCTAACTATGGCCACACATATACATACGTAACAATATGATATACGCGTTCACGCGACATAGTCACATATTCGTGACATGCATGGTTGAAACCCATGCATGTTCACGTCCTCTTGACGTGCAACATATAAACCAAACATGACCCTAGTCATAATGGAAAAACAAGGACGAATGTGGGTCGAGTCAAGCACTCATGAACCATGTGGTTCATGCGTATGTGACATGCATGGCGTAAACCACGCATGTTCACTGTGTTTGGGCTTACACCACCACATTTGACGTGACCTGTTAACCATAAGAAACACTAGGAAAAACAAGATCCGGAGGTCGGGGAGGATGAAACAAATAAGTAGCCATATTATTGATGATGAGAGAAAAAAAGGGAAAGATGTGTGTGTGATAGGAGAGAGAAAAACACACACACACACACCTTATGTGAAATGTTACAAATGAATCCTCTCCCCTCCTATGGAAGTATAGGAGGGGGTATTTATAGTCTTTGTGTCAGTTTTCTAACTATCATAATGTTGACTAGTCAACACATTTATTGTCTAGTCAACACATTTATTGTCCTTGTGTTGGTTTCCTAACAATCATAATGTTGACTAGTCAACACATTTATTGTCTAGTCAACACATTTATTGTCTAGTCAACACATTTATTGTCCTAGTTCATAACCGACACGACTTAATGTAATTCCGTTTTAGTCAACATATTTTAATGCTAACAATCTTCCCCCAATATGTGGACACAAACGGAATTACTTACAATGTTACTAACAAGTACAAATACAATTAAATAAAGTCTTCCAAAGCGCTTCCAAAGCTGAAGTTGTCTTGTGAGTTCTCTTGGTCTTGAAACTTGTATTCCAGCTTGGATCTTCATTGTCTTTACTTGTTCTGGAACCATTGTAGTATGCATGATTTGGATTAACTTCCCCCCAATTCATGCAGCATGTCTTGAAAAGCTTTCTTCATAGACTCCTTTTTGGCGAAGTTTCTGAATCAGCTTCCCCCCAAACCAACATCCCTATCTTGAGCAGATTCTGAAACATTGATGTAGCTTGAACAATCTTCTACTTGTCATCAAAGTGCACAGCGGAATTTTGTAGAAGTCAAACCACACCAACGACCACTGCTTCTTGTCATAAGCACAAATCTTGATATACAAAAGAATCATTATCCTCTTGACTTTACAAACTGTAGAGGAGTTGAACCAAGAATCAAGAACACTTGGTATAATCAAGGTGTTGTGAATGAATGTCATTGAAGAAATTTGAAGATTTTGCTTAGACTGTGAAGTATCTTTGTCTTGGAATAGCACACAAATACCCGTGAGAAGTGCTGATTACATCTCAACCTTTATACTCTTTGTCTAACTTACCAACCTCGTATTCTGTCAGCTATTGTAGTGATCACTTGGTGAAGTAAACCCGATATTCCAAACTTGAAACTGAAGTAAAATCCCCTAAATTTGTTACTTAATCTTGCACTACTGTTGATTGAAGAACGGTGCAGAAGAAAATCTCTAAGTACCTTATACCCAACATCAAAAGTATAAGAAGTACAACACCTCTTGAAATTATCCACATCGACATCTGCGTGTGACACTGAGTACTACAACGTAACTCCTTTAAGTGATAGTTATCCAGGTCTTCATCCAACCACCCCTTGACTTCTGGAAACTAGATAATCTAAGTCTTAATCATAACTGTATACGTTCAAGCAAGTCATCAATCGATAGAAAATAGAAGAAAGTCTCGATATGTGGAAACTGAAGTTTTTGACCAGCAGTCTCTTGCAAAGTGACCCTTTTTGCCACATTTGTGACATTCAGTTTGGTCAGTTGCTTTTGCACTATTGAACATTTGAGTACCTTTCTTGAAGAATCTTTTAGATTTGGATAAAAGAGCTCTTGCTTGGTATTCTTCCTCTAGATCATTCAGATACTCATGACTGCTTCTTGTATCCTCTTCATCATTAGGACTATCTTGAAAGTCATGGACAATAGAGGAAGAGAAGAAAGTAGTTGATAGAGGTGTTGCAGAGACAAGAGATTTGTTCTTTTCAGTCTCATAAATACTGTCTATAAGGTTTTTTTTTCATATTTGAGTTTACCAAATAGAGAAGCAAGCTCAGAATCTTTCACATTATTTGTGTTTCTAAGACTTTGACAGAAACTTAGCCACTTCTTTGGTAACCCATTTATAAAACCAGTATTTATTTCAAGCCTTGAAAGTTTGATGCCATCATTTACTAACTCATTCATCAAAGCTTTATATCTGGTGAAAGTTTGTGTTAGAGATTCACCTTCTTTGAATTTGAAGGTGTTATAGCACAATTTCAGGTCCATGGCCCTACTTTTTTTACATCAGAGGGGCCCTCATGATACAATATTAGGTCATCCCATGTTGATTTAGCTGTTAACCAGTTTATAACATAATTCATTTGGTCATCTGGAAGGAAATTCATGATGAGACTTTTGATTCGCTGATCTAAGTTAGCAGTCTTTCTCTCATCTCCAGTCCATTGATTATCTGACTTCCTTTGACCAGCTGTCATGGGGATAAAAGGACCGTTTTTGATGATATTTTCAAATTGAGGTTCAATACCAATAATGTGGCACATGAACCTCTTTTTCCAGTTGGTGAAATTTTCCACCTCTAGTATAGGAGCGGCATTTAGCTGGCCACCCCTATATTCAAGAGTCTGTGGTACCTCTCCTGCTGCCATTTAAGATGGATCTTGATTTTAAAAATCTTTGAGCCTTTATATAACCTTTTTTACGAGATTTTATAAACCAGAAGGCTCTGATACCATTTGTTGGTCCCTTGGAATCTGATATAAGGTTTATCAAGTTAAACTAATTAGATTCCATGGCAACAAAGTGAGTTTTAAACAAATATATATGAACAATATAAAGAACAAGTTTAAAACACACAGAAGTACTTTTCAACGTATAGACTTTTATTAGAATCAAATAAAGAATCTATGACACACCTTGCTTGCGGAATAGCAAGGTGGTTGAATGACAATTGGGGTGTTATCTTCTTCGAACTTATTCTCTAACCAAAGTTATGAGAAATAAGAAAACAAACTTGTTATGACTAAACTAAAGCTTCAGCTTTCAGTAGTATGAGTTAGTTTATTTGAGAGATAAATGAACTCTTCAATGTGTATCACATTAATTGGAAGAGATAACATTTACTCTGGGAATCCCTTTCCTTTTATAGATAAAGGGATTAGGGTTTACAAGTTAACCTAATACACATATCAAACATTAAATGGGTGGTTGAGCTACCATTTAATGTACACATGCTTTATAGTACCAGGTACAGTCCTTTATGGAAATTTGATGTACTTCTATACCAACTTTAGAAGTAACATTTCCCAAGGAGATCGCTTTATTTCTTTTGACATAAAGCAATATTCTTCCCTCACTTGTAAACCTTCTAGAAGTGAATACAACACGTTTTAACTTCTGTTAAGGAGATAGACAACGTTCAGCTTGGAATTTGTCACCAAACGAACTGAAGCTCTTTTAAGAGTCCTTCTCTTCAGTTTTTGTACCTCGCATACACTGAAGTCAAGATTACTTCTTCCCAATCTTCTAAGGATGAAGATTTGCTGTCGCTAAAGAAACTCAGCGACTCACAAGCTGAAGACTTCAGCTGGAGAAATCACTTAGGGATTTTAGGTTTTAAATCTACTGGAAAGAATGAAGGCCCAGGAATCTGGTACCCAACTAATAATTCCTAAGGTCTCGCTAGCCATGCAGTCTCGAATTCCTTAAGCATCACTAATATCACCTGAAAATGGATACTCAAAAATGTCAACATAAAGTTGGTGAGCTGTATGTTTTAACACAAAACAAGTACAATAGCTCGTGAAAGTATTCCAGTTTAACAAATCTCTTGGTTTCAAATCTCAGGTTGTGAACACGCCCATCAATATCACCAATTAAATCTCATACCACAATGGGAGACTTTTCTCTAATATCCATACATAAGCTATCATTCATGTTCACGTTCGGTAAGTGAGCCACATAGGTTAGGCTTGAATGACACTCGCAACTCATACCTCTAAGCACACACAAAAAGTACACACATATGACATAAGCAACAACCTTGTCCAAACAAAGATCAAAACAATTTAACTACAGCATGAAAACATTTCAAATTAATTTATGAGTACCATTTCCCCTTGAGAATTTATTTAAAAAGGGGCTACGGAAACTCACCTCGATGATCATAATTAAATGCACAAATCCGAGCTAGAAATCTACATAACAAACAATAACCAAGTTACACATGACCAAGGCTTTACGACCTTATCTATGTAACTCACAATTGATGGACTTCTAATGTTTGTATATACTCCCACGGTATATCCCGACACATTCCCATACTCTAAATACACTTTATTGTCACAATTTCAGTTTTATGCAGAATTTTAGTATCACTTTATGAATTTTTATAAAATACTAAATGACCTAATCTGAGTTTCAAATACCTATCATACAAACTTCAATGAGTTATAAACCTCCTGTAATTTTTCCATTAATTTTACATACGCGCTAATATTTTTAATAAAATCAACAACAGAAACTGTTAAGAAAATGACTTGTTCGCACACCAAAATGTTCAAATTTTTGAAAAATACTTAGACAACTCAAAAAGCTATAAAAATTTTACTGGGGTTACTAGACACCTAAAACCCTTACTAGAAAAATCAGGACCAAAATATTTGAAGATTAAATGGGGTTTTTGATATCACCAACACAACCCAAATCTGTCCAGAAAAATCATATTCGACAATGAATCTTGTAAAAATATTTTAACTGACTTCCATTTATCCAATGACCTTGAAACATATATATTCAAAAAGTAGACTCTTTAAGCTTAATTTTGGGCTTTTGAATCATATCAAAACACGTTTTTATCATCAAGTTATGCCTCGTTCAATCCGACCTAAAATTCTGCACAACACTAACTTTGATTTTAACGCGATTTAAACCTAACCAAACGCATGTGTATCCTAATAACTAATCCTTAATCATTTTCATATGTTTTAATTAACTTAATTTACAGAAAGATTATAAACCATAATTCTCCATCAACTAAAGTTACATAATTATAAATTTTAGAAGAATGAAAACACGGATTATACCTAAACCTTCTTACGTGAGTACACACGATCTTGCACCTTAATTTTCTTCAAAAAATTTCGATGGTGTTTTCTTGTTCTTGATGTGTCGACCAAACCCCAAAGAAAAGCAGAGAAAAAGTGATCTAGGGTTTTTAGTTTTAGGGATATATAATTTGATTTAAGATAACTACCAAAAAGATTTGTTTCCTTTTTCCCCCCTTTGTTTGGCCGACTATACACACACATACATATATATTTTTTATAAAACTTTATATTATGTATTTACTTAAAGTATGTATTTTAATTAAAGTGTATTTACATTTTTTATTAAGTTACTTTTACCTTTTAGGAACATAAAATACTTATTAAACTCTAAATATAAATTATTTATTTCACTAATTATTTTTCCAAAATATTATTATTATCAACTTAGTTAATCTACGAACGAACCTAATTTATTAATTAAACTCAAACCGGAATTATCAACACACGCAACAGTAATTATTCAAACGCTTAAAATAGCGCAACTACTAAACAACATTCATTCCAGAATCACAATTATAAGCGAAATGAAGTGACTAAATCACTCACTTCTAGCATCTCACACATATTTCATATCCCATAAATCACTTAAGCACATAATTCGAATCACATATCAAGTAATCGGGTCAACACTCACAGTTGACTAACTTGATTTGGTGACGGTTGTCACAACCGCCTACACTAGATTAGTGGTATGTGTTTAATTACACATACCTTTGACCATTAAAAACGGACTTAAATGACCAAAAACGTACCAAAAATACATTGTATTTGTATGTTTTGCATTCGTATTGTGCAGGAAACGGATACCCAACAAAAGGACAAAATCAAAGCCAAAAACGGACAAAACCAAGCACGGAATGGAAAGAGCGTGAATGAGAAGTCAAATCAAAGCCAGAAGTCAAAAAGCCAAGTCAAAGTCAACCAAAGTCAACCCCGACAAAAGTCAAAAGTCAAATCCGAAGCCGTAAACGAAGAAATACTTAATTGGCCCACCCGTACCCATCTAATGGGTCGGGTCAGCCCATTAAGCTATTACATGAAGACTAAAAGCCCAACTATAACTTGAGGGGCTTAAACTGCCAAACCCTCAAAGTTATACACCCAAAGGACTTTCGGTGTAATAAACTTATATAACTTTGGGGGGCAAAACTGCCAAACCCTCAAAGTATATCACCACAAGGACGAATGGTGTAATACTCTTATACACCTTGGGGGACCTTTCTTGCCAAGTCCCCAAACTTATCCCCCGCACCCACATAAACCAAATTTTCCCGCCTTGTTACTGTTTATCTTCCCCAAACAACAAACCTGTCACTTTCCCTCTACTACATCCAAAACCATCACTTTCCAATTCAACCCCACCTCACAAAATAACAAGTCCATCTTGGCAATCCTATAAATTTTCATTGGCTAATGGGAAATTGACCAAAATCAATTGCTGTGATGATTCCCCTTGGTGACCAAGAAAGATTAAGGGCTATGATGAAGACTAAGACTTCTCTCATAAAGAAAACACAAGTGCTCAAGCACTCAGCAAAGAAGCACAAAGTCAAGACCCGAAGACTTAGTTTTCTATATAAATAGGGCCCTTGTAAGCCATTGTGCTATCTAGTTTTTCTTTTAACTTATAATTTAAGTCCTTTTAGCTTATTGTATTGTTTTCTTAAAAGCCTAGTGATAAGTGCTTAATTACACATATCTTTTACCTCTAAAAACAAGCTTAAATGACCAAAAACAGATAAAAACTGCCAAATATATGTTTGTTTTGCATTTGTATTGTGCAGGAAGTGGATATCATCAAAAAGACAGAAAACCAAGCCAAA
>BQNB010097503.1:0-22200 GCA_026074375.1 Tanacetum coccineum | reverse complement strand
CCCGGGAATATCTCTTCCGGAATCTTTTTATCATTGATTTGCCTAGTAGTATTTTATATATATACTATTCAGCGAACCAGTATCCTCACTCCCGGAGGAGAGAAGAAAAGAAGAATCCACCGAATAAGTGAGATAAGGAAGAAATATTCGGATAACAAATGTGATGGGAAAATAATGGCGATACTCAAAGGTTAACTTCACAATGAACCCCTCGAGAATGGAAACAACGCTTATAATAGGAGTAGACGGATCATGGTGAAGAAGAAGCTCAATGTCGTCTCCTAGAGCGAGACACTCATCCTCATTAGAATCAGAAAGAGGTGCGACTAGGAAAGTCGACTCATCAAGGTTGGAATCATAAGAAACCTTGCACTCGATGTCCTCTAACACCTCATCAAAAAGAGGATTTACGTCACTAGAGATATATTCGTCGTCAAATTTGAAAAGAGGGTTCAAGTAAATTTTAACATCTTCCGAAACGTCCTCATCGGATAGTGACTCGTCATCACTAGAGGTAAAATCATTATTTAAATCGAATAGAGGGTTAGAGAAAGTCACGGAATCATCACGTGGAATGTTGATGGAAGAAAAATAATCACACGAAGGCAAATCACACTCACTATCGCTCTTGGATGTATCCTCAGACTCTTTTGGAATTGGAATAAGATCCTCAACATTGGACTTTATGAATTCGTCTGATTCCTTTTCAGTAATAGTGCTAAGTTCCTCATTCCCCATTATGAGAGAGTCCTCGGGCTCCATAATAGAAGACACGGGTGCGAGAGCAATAGACGGAGAAATTTGAGGCATATCTTTTAAAGGAATAGAATACTCCTCGTCATCATCGTCATCATCGCAAGTAAAATTGAAATGTCTCGAAGGCTCAGGAGTATGAGTACTAACATTAGCCGCCTGCTTTCGTTGAATTACCATTTCACAAAATGATCGCACCATGTTGAAAATTTCATTATATGACTCTTCTAGTTTATCCCATCTATCGTGCACATCACTTATCCTTTGCTGATTAAGATCTTCTTGATGATTGATGAAATACTATGGGGGCTGGTCAGAACCGGAATAGTTAGAATTATTCTCAAAGTGGTTTTGATTCATCGGTTGACATTGAAAACTTTCATGAGGACCCCCACAGTTTTCACAGCAAAGATTTTGTTGAGAAAAACTCAGTGAATTTTGTGGATAATAATTATCACTAAAGTTTTGATTGTAGCATGGTTCCTGCTCATAGACAAGCGGTAACCGTGGCGGACAATCAAAACCATAGTGAGAATCGTTCCCACATAACTCACACGAGTATGTCTCGTACTGGGGCTGTGGAGGTTGGTTGAAGAAGTTCGGTGTTTCATTATAAGAATAAGGATTTGGGTCATAGACAAACTCATTTCCGGATCCTACATTGCTACAGCCCGGACAGTTTCCACCATTAAACGGACCTCCACACCACGAGCAACCAAAATGGTTATACGAAGACATGTCGAAGAATTAAACGGATAAGAGGATAAAGAAGATAAGAATTAAATGAAGTAAGAGGATAAAGGAGAATATTTTTTTGAAATTTTTTTATAAAGATAATAAAAAAAAATTTGTATCTTTAATATTTATAAAGGAAAAGGAAAAATAAAAATAAAAATAAAAAGAAAAATATTTTTTTGTTTTTTATATATATATATATATATATATATATATATATATATATATATATATATATATATATATATTTATTATATATATATATATATATATATATATATATATATATATATATATATATATGTATGTATATATTTGGTCTTTCAAACAAATGTTATATCACAATAAATTTTAAATAGGACAATGGAGATCAAGGACACTTAAACCTAATAATCAACTCGCTTCTCGATAACTCTCTAAAAAAAAACGCACAAAGGAGTTTGTTTAACTTTTAAAGGTGAGCTGTACCTCGTGAGAGACACAAAAGGTAAGTTTTTGATTCTTTGGTTCGGGAACTTATTACAGGATAATACTTCAGTTGAATTATATATGTTGGTGTCTTTTTTACCAAATTGTGAAAAAAAATTTTATAAGAAGAAAAATAAATTTTCCGAGAACAAAGGTTCTTCAAGACTCGAAAACACATACAATCCAGTAAAAATCGCTAACCTTCGCCGGCAGCGGCCCATTTTGATAAGATCAGTTTTCAACGCGTTTTTTATATCAAATAAACCCTCAGATTTATTATATATATATAAATCTATATATATATATATATAATATATTATATATATATATATATATATAAATATATATTATATTATATTTATTTTAAAATACATATGCGTATTACGAAGCTAAGTATCATACAATTTTTCTTAGGGAAAGAATAAAAAGTATCAACACGTGGTCTCGTTTTTCCTCGGCGAGAGTATCAAAGGAAAATTACGTTTCAAGTTGCAAATCGAAGCTTGATTGTCATAAAAGTTTTTAGGTTTAGGTTATTAAATATTTTTAAACTAAAAAATTAAAAATAATATTAATGATAAATTTCACTAAAAGCTTTAAACTAAAACTTGATTTAAAAGATATAAAATGACAAATAGCTTGCTAAAGTGACGGATTGAAATATTCTTAAGTGCGGGCTTAGGTTTAAAGAATTAAAAAAATCCTTAAAAAAACAAGTTTCAAGAAATACATTGACAAGTAAAGTAAAAATGCTTTTTTAAAATAAATTGCTAAAGTATTTAATTGCATTAAAAGTAAATGACGGTATGTAAATTGGAAAATTCTAATGACTATTAATTTTTAAACCTTTTTAAAACCGCACTTAAATTCCAAATCACTAATCACTTAGCAAACAAAAGTTACTTACTCACTACTCATAACGAAATTCAATTTAACAAACATAGCTTTTAACGACAAAATTAAATCTATACTAAGCATGGCAAAAATCAAATACGCAAATATATAATGGAACGATAAAATAAAACTATTCTAAGTATTGAAAAGAGATTAGAAAATAGAACCCGAAATGAAGAACCGCAATGATATAAAACCACCCGATCTTACAAACTTAATAAACAAATAAGCTTATCACTTGTTGGGCATTATTGAAAACGACTAAGTGTCGTTTCTGCTGTTAGAGATATTCGTTTCTGCTGGCAGTTCAAGTAGCATTCCTGCTGATTATGTTCCTGCTAGTCATGTTCTCATTTCTGCTGACAGATATAGAATCTGTTGATCTTATTTATTGACGTGATTACTGTAATTAAGGAATTATAGTTATATTCTAGAATTATCTCATTAATATAGGAATGAGATATATTAGGAAGAGATTGATGTATATCTCTTACGATAAATCAGGAAGAGATTGATGTATATCTCTTACGCGTTTTTAGTTATCTTGATTAGTAATTTAGGGTTTCTTCTCTATAAAAGAAACCTTTAAGCATTTAGGGTTTGGCACCGATTAACAAATTACACAACGTTTATATCAAAAGAGAGATCATAGCGGATATTGTTTTATATTTGTTCTTATTATCTTACGGTGGTAGTTTCCGGCCTAAACATTGTTAGGAGTCTCTATAGTGTATATACTTGTGATTCATAGTACTATACAACAAAGGCTAGAAGATTATTTAGTTCAAGAATCAACAAGTTGTTTTTTTTAAAAATTTTTCCAAAAAAGGGGGGGGAAAAAGCCTGGACGAGAGCCTCTGATAAAGAAGAATCACTTGTTACACAACAAAAATTTGTTCTCTAACCCGTTTAACATGTCAGAACCAATGGGCTACTATACCTACTCAGTCACCATTCACTTATCCTATCCCTAATCCATCTGCTTCACCTTCATTCACTCAAGATGATACCTCAGAATCTTTCATACCTGAACCCTCACAATCAATGCCTACATTCTCACAACCTGCTTTCTCACAACCAAATCAATCTATCTTCTCACAACCTGCTTTCTCACAACCTGCTTTCTCACAACCAAATCAACCTACTCAGACCAACCAGACTGGTCAGCAGTACCCTAACAATGTCCAGTCACAACAGTTTCAACAGTTCCAAACAGCCACTATCTCTGCCAACAATGCAAAATTTCCTTATCTAGAGAAGGAAAATAATGTTATTGGGCATTTTTTTTTTTGATGAAGATGGAGTACTGGATACAGAATGCTGATCATAATCTTTGGAGGATTGTTCAGCAAGGGAACAGTCCAAAGAGGTTGGGAAAAGATGCGAAAGGAAATACAATTGTTCATCCTCCTGTCTCTCTTGATGAGCATGTTGCTGTACAAAGGGAGAATAAGGTAAGAACCTTGTTGGCATTAGGCTCCTACCTGAAGATATTATGGCCCGATTTTCATCATTTGATGAAGCAGGGATATTGGATGGCAGTTCAGCAAGGTTTGGTGGAATGAAGAATCAAGGAAGATGAGGAAAGGACCATGCTCAAGAGATCGCGTTTTCGAATTCCTCTGTTGACAGAAGAAGAAGGCTACACACGGGGTTATGAAGGTTTCAGAGATTCTGATGCCAGTTGAATCAAGTGCAGGCAAGGCCAGACAATGATGACATCAACCTGAAGTTTCTAAGAGCACTTCCTTCTTCGTGGTCACAAGTTGCCTTGGCATTAAAAACAAGAGGTGGCCTTGATTCAATGAGCTTTGATGACCTGTATAACAAACTAAGGTCACTTGAACTTGATGTCAGAATTGGTCATAGTTATGGTGTGAAAGCTGCTGCTGCTCCCACTCATTCTGCTTTCATTGGAGCTGCCAGCTCTGGCTCAAGGCTTACTTATTCTGATCAGCAGAGTGTTGTTCCATCAGTTTGTCAGACATCTGGTCGTTCTGACAACATAATGGAATGTGTTTTGCATTCTTTTGTTGCTGAGAATGAACCAGATCAAGATATGATCTATGAAGACTTTGACCAGGTTAGAAATGGAAGAATTGGACTTAAAGTGGCAAATGGCTATGCTCTCCTTGAGGATTAACAAATTTGAGAAGAAGGCGGACGCAAAGGATGAACGACACCAATCTAGCTACCTGCCACAATTTGACAGAAGGAAGGTTAGATGCTACAAATGTCTTCAATTGGGACATTTTGCTAGGGAGTGTAATGTGAAGACAGTTGATGATAAGGCTAGGTATTCTGCCTTTAAGGTCACAGAAGTTAAAACAGACGAACCAAAAGCTTTGGTCTCAGTTGATTCCATGGTGAATTGGTCGGATCATGCGGCAGAAAACAAGACTGGTGAGGTTGAGAAGGTATATGGGATGATGGCTGGACTTCATGCTGATAATGGTGGTGCTGATGTTTCTGATGCTACTGCTGAGTTTGCTATGATGGGGATTTCTCCTAAGGTACAAAATTGTCCTCTTGGCTGTGATTCTAAAATTAATGATCTGAATAATATGTATAATAATCTTGATAGATTGTACAATGATTGTTACATTAAAGTTCAGGCATATCAGAATGCTGTTAAAACATTAGAATCACAAAAAGATTGGTACCATAAAACTCAGATTGCATTAGAAGAAAAGATTAGGATTTTATCTGCTAATCTAGAAAACACCACTAACACACTGAGTTATACTGAAAAATTACATGATCAGGCACAAAAAGAAAAGAAAGAATGGGAAGTTAAGTTTGAAGCGACATTAGCTAGATTTGAAAAGTGGAAGGAGTCTTCCAAGAACTTGCAAAAGTTGATAAATAGCTCTATGTCTACCAGAACTAAAATTGGTCTAGGATTTAAAGAGTACTTTGGAAAAGACGAAGTGTTTGATTTGTCTACACCTAGTGTATTTTACCCAGAACCTGTTGAGGAGGATAAACCTCTTTACTCATGGTTTGTCAAGGCTGGGGAGATGCATGCAGTTCCTCCCTCCATCACTGGAACTTATATGCCCACCCCATACAAGTCTGACATAGAGGAAACACAGGTAAGTTATGGGTCAAAGTCTGATAATAAAACTTCTGAAACTCTTTCAGAATCTAATGACTTTGTCTCTTGTGATAACAGTGACAAGTCTTCAGACTCAGAGACCTATGCATCCTGTGATTCAAGCCTCAAGACCAAGACCAAAGACTTCCCACCTGCTGTTGATATCAAGACTTTGCCAGAGTCTGATGTTGAAGACCCAAATTCCACTGCTGGCAGTCCTAGTTTTTCTTGTTTGGAGAATGTAAAATCTCCTAGGATCTTTTGTAATAAAAGTGGAATGAACAATAGGAATGTGTGTAAAAACAATTCTGTGCGTGTTAAGAAATGTTTTGTTTGTGGTAGTAAATTGCATTTGATTAAAGATTGTGACTTTTATAATTGTGTAGATTCTGTCCCTTGTAAATCTAAAGCAGCATCTGTTCCTGCTGGTAGTAGGAATTCGCCAGCATCAGTTACTGCTGGTGGATCTGATCCTGCTGCTAGTAGAAACAGACCAGCAGTCAATTCTGCTGATAGACCAAATCCTGTGGTTGGTCAAAAGGCCAGCAAATGTTTTGATGGTAGACAAAGTTTTCTGCTGGTTGGCTTAATCCTGCTGCTAGACCATATTTCAGACCATCATCTGTATATTTTAATAATATGTATTGGCCTAACTTATATGACCCTATGTATATGAATAAGGGACGATGGGGTACTGCTGTTAAGACCTCAGCAGGTTACTCTTGGAGGAATAAAAGACCACAATTTTGGGGGTCCAAGAGTAATGGTGGATCCATCAATCCACATGGTTCAACTTATGATCCATCAAGGCAGGCTTAAGTAGAAAACTGGCTTGGGATCTCTCAAGTGTACTATGGTTGTTGTTACGTATGATTTGTAGGGTGACCTAGTACAAATCATGACATAGGTATAGTTGACAGTGGTTGCTCAAGAAGTATGACAGGAAACAAGGAGAAGCTTGATGATTTTGTGCAGGTCAAGGGAGGCATTGTCAAATTTGGAGGTGGAGATGGCAGAATATCAGGAAAAGGCACCATAAGGACATCAAAGCTTGACTTTGAAAATGTCTACTATGTTGAAGAGCTGCAAGCACTTTAAACTTGTTTTTTTATTCTCTGTATCACAAATTTGTGATAAAAGAACAAGTTCTCTTCACAGCACATGGATGTTTGGTGCTTCAGGAAGACTTTCCAATTACCTGTTGAGAGTTCAGGTGGTACTCAGGAATTTTGGAAATGTGATCTCGACATCCTTCCGCATCTCAGAACTTACAACCAGAACAAATGTTACTTGTTTGTAGCAAAAGCATCCTTGGATGATAATCACCTGAGGGCACAGAAGATGGCTCATGTGAACTTCAAACAATCAACCAATGTTAGATAAGGATGGTCTGGTGAGGTTACCTCTCAAGGTGTTCACCAATGAACACAACTGTGTTGCCTGCAACAAAGGAAAGCAACATAAGGCTTCTTACAAGCATATTTCTGCTGTGAGACTTATTTCTGAAACTCTGCAATTGCTGCATATGGACCTTTTTGGTCCTACCAATATAAGGAGTATTGACCAGAAGTACTACTCCTTAGTGGTTACTGATGACTTTAGCAGGTTTACTTGGACTTTCTATTTGAGTACTAAGGATGAAACATTTTATGTCCTTAAAGAATTTATTTCCTTAATAGAAAACCAGCTAAATAAAAAGGTTAAAGGAATAAGGTGTGATAATGGGACAGAGTTCAAAAATGCAAAACTTATAGAACTCTGTGGGGAAAAGGGAATTAAGAGGGACTATAGTAATCCCAGAACCCCACAACAGAATGGGGTTGCTGAGAGGAAAAATAGGACTCTTATAGAGGCTGCTAGAACCATGTTGGCTGACTCTAAATTACCTACCATGTTTTGGACTGAGGCTGTTAGCACGGCTTGCTATGTTTTAAACAGGGTGTCTATTACTAATCCTCATAATAAAACACCCTATGAATTGATATCTGGGAAGGTTCCTCAGATAGGTCATCTTAAACCTTTTGGGTGTCAAGTAACTATCCTTAATACAAGTGACCATTTGGGGAAATTTGAGGGCAAAGCTGATGAAGGTTATCTTGTTGGTTATGCTCCAAATAGCAAGGCCTATAGGGTTTATAATTTAACAAACAAGAGGGTAGAGGAAACCATGAATCTGAGATTTTTAGAAGATAAACCCAATGTTCAGGGAATTGGTCATGAGTGGTACTTTGACCTTGACTATTTAACTGATTCATTAGGTTATACTCGTTTTAAAACTGACAAACCTGCAGGTACACAAGAAACTAACATAAATGCAGGTACACAAGATCATGACTCAGAGTCAGAAGTGGATGAGCAGGTGATAGTGGTTCCTTCATTTCCTTCTAACACTTTTGCAGGTCCCTCATCAAGCAATGGTCCTAGTGTTATGGAACGCAATGCAGATTATGCAGAAGAGCTTGCTAAACTTCAAAGACAAGAATATGAAGCTAAGGACGCAGCTGCACGATATGGTTATTTGTTCTCACAAGCAACAGCAGAAATACTAAGTCAAGCTGAAGCCGAAATTCGAAACCAAGGTGTTTCTGCTGATAGGGATCCTGCTGGCATTGATTCTGCTGATGGTATATCTGCTGGTAGTGCTTCTGCTGGTAGTGATTCTGCTGGTGGTAATCCTGCTGGTAGTTTTCAACCTGCTGTTAGTTATGAACCTGCTGGTCAGGGCAATCCTGCTGTCAGTACATCTGTTTCTGCTGACTTCATTCCTGTACATGCTGATGAGTCTACACTTCCTCCTGGACAATCCTTGGGCTCAAGTGAAAACAATACACGATTTCATGTCCTTATGATGTGGTGCAAGTATCGCTCTCATCTGGCATCTTCACATCTTCCTCTTATGATGATGATTTTAGTGCTACTCTTACAAATTTAGCACCTGCTGTGGAAGTGAATCCAGTTCCTACAAAAAGGGTGAACACAATTCATCCTCAGTCATAGATTCTTGGTGATCTTGCTTCTCCAGTTCTGACAAGAAGCAGAGCTCAAAAATCCAAGTTTGGTGAAAGTGCTTTCATTGGATATATTCAAGATCAAACAAAGGAGTCAATATACAGACCAACTTCATTGTCTGTTTGCTTGCTTCCTTTCTCAGTTAGAACCAACTAGTATAGTAAAGCATTGAGGATCCAGATGGGTTGCTGCTATGCAAGAAGAGATGCAACAGTTCATCAACCAGAAAGTATGGAAACTTGTCCCTTTACCTCATGGAAAACATGCCATAGGGACAAAATAGATTTTGAAGAACAAAAGGGATGCCAGAGGAATAGTTGTAAGAAATAAAGCAAGGCTGGTTGCACGGGACACAGACAAAGAGTGAGGGCATTGTTTATGATGGAGTTATTTGGCACCAGTGCAGAATGAGGCAACTCAGACTGTTTTTTGGCTTTTGCTTCTTATATGGGCTTTTGGTCTATCAGATGGATGTTAAGAGTGCCTGTCTCTTATGGGAGAAATTGAACGAAGAAGTGTATGTCACTCAGCCTAAAGGCTTTGAAGATCCTTACTTCTCCAAAGCTTGTTACAAAGTGGTTAAAGCTTTGTATGTACTCATCAAGGCACCTAGTGCCTGGTTTGATCGGATTGTCTGCTTTTTGTTAAACACAATTACAGAAGTGGTACTATTGCAAGTCTCTATTCATCAAGATGATTTCCGGGTATACTTTTGTACAGGTTTATGTGGATGACTTATTTTTGGGTCCACCATAAAGCCTGTGTAAGAATTTGAGGTGTTGATGCAAGGGAATTTGAAAATGAGTGTATGGGAGAGATGACTTTCTTCTTAGGTCTACAGGTGAAACAGTTGCCTGATGGTACTTTTATCAGCCAAGACAGGTATGTTAAAGACATGCTTACAAAGTTTGACATGGAATCTGTCAGAACTGCAACAACACCCTATGAAGCTGCTAAGACCAAATTGAAAGATGAAACTGATCCTCCAGTTAATGTACATTTGTACAGATCCATGATTGGTTCACTTATGTATCTCACAGCTTCAAGACCTGACATAATGTTTGCGGTTAGTGCCTGTTCCAGACATCAAGTTACTCCACTGACTTCTCATCTGAATGCGGTCAAGAAGATATTCAAGTATCTAAAAGGGCAACCAAAATTAGGCTTGTGGTACCCTAAAGATTCTCCTTTTCAGTTGGAAGCCTACAGTGATAGTGATTATGCTGGTTCTCATGGTGATAGGAAATCCACTACAGGTGGATGTCAATTTCTGGGCAGAAGGTTAATTTCATGGCAGTGCAAGAAGCAGACTATTGTGGCTACTTCTTCAACAGAAGCCGAGTATGTTGCTGCTGCTAGCTGCTGTGCACAGGTACTCTGGATTCAGAACCAGTTGCTGGATTATGGATTCAACTTCATGAATACCAAAATCTTCATAGACAACCAGAGCACCATATGCATTGTGAAGAACCCAGTCTTTCATCAAAGGACCAAGCATATTGAGATTAGGCATCACTTTATAAGAGATGCCAATGAAAAGAACTTGATACAGGTGCTGAAGATTCACACCGATGATAATGTGGCTGATTTACTGACCAAGGCATTTGATGGACCGAGATTTGAGTATCTGGTGGTCCATATTGGAATGGTGAATCCCTCTTTCGTGACTTGAGGGGAGGTATAAGCCTAAGGGGAGGCTTGTTGTTGTATACTTGTATATTCTAACTTTTTCGCAGGTAGATATGGTGTTTTGTGGGATATTATTCTCTTGTGATTGCAGGTAGTCAATACTGCTGCTAGTTGTACATTCTTCCTGTTGCCAGGGTGGTTTCTGCTGGTAGTACTCTGTTTCTACTGGTAGTTATCCTTCCTGCTGGATGCTTGATTTCTGCTGGTAGTACTCTGGTAGTTATCCTTCCTGCTGGATGCTTGATTTCTGCTGGTAGTACTCTGTTTCTACTGGTAGTTATCCTTCCTGCTGGATGCTTGATTTCTGCTGGTAGTACTATGTTTCTACTGGCATACTTCTGCTGGTGGATTCATTTCTGCTGGCGGATTCATTTCTGCTGATAGGGTGTGTGTTCCTGCTGCGTGCATGGTTTCTGCTGTTGATTGACTTTTTCTGATGGCTGAATATATTTATGCTACTGAACCGGTTTGTACTGGCACTATCATGTTTCTGCTGGCTGATTTATTTCTGCTGGTAGTAACTGGTTTCTGTTATCTCAACTTGGTTTCTGCTTGATATTGCTGGTTGGTTGGTCTCTACTACTAGTCACTTCGTTTCTACTGGTAGTCTCCAATCATGCTGGTGTAACAATGTATCTGCTGAATGAATAGTTTGTGTTGCTCATTCTGTTGTTGCTGGTTTTAAGAGTGGTTACTAATGGTTGACTTTATACCTGCTGGTCTTAAATATGAAAGTTGAATAGTTTTCGTTTTAAATCTATATTACACGGTGATTGGCGGCTTCCACTTGCCTGACCAGGTGGCATACAAGTTGCGTTTCACTTGATTATTTCAACTCCCAAGGTTAAAATTTTACCAATCAAATTAAAAGGATATCTTTTCATAAATTGGACAAAATTAACCTAATTAATCGCAAATCAATTTTTCATCATTCCCACATATACACCAACATCTTTTGCCTCTGCATACTCTGTATCTTCAACCTAACTGCAATCATCACCAATGGCGGCACTCATGTACAAAGATGACCACAACAAGCTCGCATACTTGGGACGGGAAAGAGGCTGCGAGGACTTCACAGATATCTTCAGTTATTTAGACCTCTGGAGGGATGTGAATATGTTGTGTCAATCACTTCATTCGGATGACGTGGAAGATTTTTGGAGTACACAAGATGAATGGATTGTGTGTAGCTGGAAGTTGTATCCCAAAAGCTCTGTTCATGTCCTGGATTTAACGAATGGGAAGACTGTGTATATGTTTGTGGACAAATTCTATCCTATCCGGGCAACGCATCTTTGACATGCAAATTGATGATATTTTTGCGGGTATGGGGGCTATTGGGTATCCGCCAGGGCGAACCCTTACTTTTCTTAAGCACCATCTCTCTCCTCAATGGAGATTTCTGGTACATACCATTTTGCATTGTCTGAGCCCTAAGGCTGGAAGTTGGAATCAATTTCCGAGTTCCATTGCCACAGCCCTTATTTGTTTATCAACTGGTAGGGTTTATAATTTTTCACGCTTTATCTTAGAAGGACTGATTGCGAATGTTAAGGCTACAAGGCATAAATTTTTAATGTACCCACGATTTTTACAAATGCTTGTGGCCATAGAGACAGCTGACAGAACCCCTCGACCCACTTTTGGTTTTACTCGGAAACTGTATACTAATATGAAGTTAAAATGGGAGGGAGAGGCAATACCTTTGACACCACCCATGCTTGCCATTGCTGCTGCTGGCAATGATGCTGCTGATGAGGAAAATGTTCTTGCCCATGCAGTTGCTGGTAGTCCAGCTGAGGCACACCCTCCTCCGTTTTCCCCTGTTCGGGAACCAACACCGGAGAGGCTGCCTGAGACAGAATGGGTAGTACCTATTCCTGTCTCGCCTATTACTGACTGGAGACCATGGCCTTCTGTTCCTGCACCTTCTCCCATAAGGAATCCTACACCTGAGCCTGCGTCTCCACCTACCCCGCCCGCACAGACTATGCGTTTTGAGGAGCCATTAGTGTTTGGTCCTGTCCCTAAACCAGCTGGATATGTGGACCCTGATAATATTGACCCAATCATTTTTGGCCCACCGCCCCGTCCCTATGACTTTGTTGACCCTGCTCTTGTGGAATCCGTTCTCTTTGTCCCTACCAAGTGCCTTGTCCAATTTATTTTGAGCCGAAGACCATTACTAAACTTCAATTTCCCATGAAGATGAGACATTCTTGAGTGAATTCCATGAGAGACACATGCTGGTCCTGATGATGCCCCTAACACCACCAATCGATGCAGCTGGAAGGCCGAGGACCCTGCACATTCTAACAGTTATCTGCAAAGCATGACAGGTTATGGACCCGAGAAATAGACTCAATGGAAACGAGCTGGGTAACCTCAAAGAAAATCATGGGACGCAATTTTGACATCTATGTTTCCCGAGTAAAAATTTGGAGCGAACAAGTTTAAACACTGAGACAGCCCGTTGGTGGTATGCTCCTGCCACAGAAGGGGAAGTGGATATTCACGATGCTGTGACCTGAAGGCTTATCACGTATGGCATATTGAAGCCCTGGGTCACGAGTCAAGCTACTGTTCCCTCATGAGGATATAGAGGAACGCGCCCGTGGAGGAGGTTCCCTCTTAGCGTAAGAGGTCGTTCAAGACGTGCCAGACAAGTTCCCATACTCAGGCGCTTTGCGCAGTTTTCCATGCTCCTACTCGTTCATGATGTTCTACCTCACGCGGAATCTCTGAATCCGCTAGGTTCCCGACTGGAGCTGGATAAGGGCAAGGCTCCCATGCCAGATTTGGAGATCCCTGCTGAGTTTCTTGCAGAGGATGCACAGGCCAGGCAACACGCCTCGAAAAAGAATCCAGCTAAGTGCGCGTTTGGTGCCAGCAGTTACAGCTGAGATTTGCCTCAGGCAGACGTGCTCTTGTTCTGAAGCAAGCGTGCGAAGGAATGATGAACTCTTGCTGCGTATGACAGAACGCACGGACTGGTTGACTTTGAGTGCAATCGGTACAAAATCCTGCACTGTCACGTGAGTTTGTTGGGAGCTAATGTCAACACGAAGACAACTTTATTGAGTCTTCATGACTGCCATTCAGGAACGGAGAGAAATAATAGCCCATGGCAGATTGCTCTATCGAGCACAGTCCAGGCTAAGCCGCTAAAGCAAATCAGAATCACCAAAATGATGCGTAACTTGGTTAAAAATCAGTGGTGTGCGGCTCATAATGGTACTATCACTATGAAGCTGGTCACGGCTATTGTCGAAGCAAACAGTTGACAGAAAATACAGATTATCCTGCTACGTCTGGAAAAGGATCGTTTATTGGTGCTCAATATAATCTAGTTCGAACCAAAGCCTGCTATAACTAAGCCTCCTTCTAAAAGAACAACGAGTTTGAACGTACTTCTTCACACCTCTGTGTTCCTTGCTGCTACCAACACAGCCCCCTGCTGTATCCGATTCTGCTGCGGTAGAAGTTTTCATCCTCTGGTTCTACTCCTATGTCTGGTCTGCTTTTCCTG
Organism: Tanacetum coccineum; assembly: GCA_026074375.1. Lineage (NCBI taxonomy): Eukaryota > Viridiplantae > Streptophyta > Magnoliopsida > Asterales > Asteraceae > Tanacetum > Tanacetum coccineum. The sequence goes on along the minus strand of BQNB010097503.1, from coordinate 8,023 downwards.
AAACTGCTGGGGTCCACTGACACTACTGTACGTCGTCCAATATTCCCACTTCAGCAGCAATGGATTCTGCTGCTTCACATCATGAGCTTGGAATATCACCATTTGCAGATTCTGACGATAGTTCTTCCCCGTCCCCGGTCTCTACTGATCATGTACCAATAGATGTTCTGGTTGAACCCACGCAAGGAGGAATTCATGCGTTTTTCTTGGATAGTGATGAGGACGAGCAGATAGGTCTGTCTCGTGTTGCTGCTGAACCGGACTCAGATGATGAAGTACTAGCTGAGATTCTCTTTCGCGGTCAGTATGTTTCTGCTGCTGGTGTTGTGGTTGTGGACAAACTCCCAGATGATGAGATTGTTGATCCACGGGTAAAGGTTGAACCCATTTCTGAATCTCCCTCTTCTCCTCCTCGGTCTCGTAGTAAACATCGCGGGGTGCGAAGTGATACCTCTTTGTGGGATAGACCAGTTGACGACTTCCTCAGTTCTGAGAGTGAGAGTGATGATGATATAGAGGAGTATATTCCCCCTATTCCGTATGGCACATTTAAAGATTGGGAAATTGTGCGTTGCCCGCTTCGTAACACTTACTATCATGTGTATTATCAGGAAAATCGACGGCACAGGAACTTCTTCTACCTGAAAGAGTTGCTACCTCATGTCTATCGTGAGGATCTCCTTCTTTTACGTCCGCGGAGTGAACAGGTACTTCGGCTCAACCAGATGTAATGTGGTATTAGACCTTTGGAGTACTCAATCTGTTTGTCAGTGCCCTTCATTCTATGATGTGGAAGATTTTTGGAGGACCCCAAGATTACTGGGTTTTGGTGTGTTGGAGGTTAATATCCCAATACTCTGTTCATGTACTGGACTTAACGAATGGGAAAACTGTGTATATGTTTGTGGACAAGTTTTATCCGATCCGGGCTCCACTGCTGGAAAGGATGTTGCGTCACAGGCTCACAGTTCCACCCTCATACTGTCGGGATGTTGTGGTTGCTGGAAGGTATTCAGAAACAAGCAGATGGCTTGCGGAATCCTATTATTGTCTCGCCTCTGCTTAATCCTATGTAATTTGTGTCTTTGGATAGTAATTTTGTTTTCACTAATTTAAGTCCACTGTATACTTATTTAAAAAAAAAAAAAAAAAAAAAAAACGAAATATATATATATATATGTACTCTGAGTTAGTGTTACTGCTAGTCTTGTGTTGTATCACTTTGAGATTAGTGCTTGGCAACTGCACGACAAATGTGGTTTTCATCTAACAGGGCTAACAAGCCAATAAAGAGACTGGCTCATCATAGCAAACTGAGGGCTTATGTGAATAACTCAAATCCGTAGTATGGTTTGTCAGGTTACCAAAACCTGGAATGGTATTCATTTTCCATCATTCCTTGGGATAAAAATGGCTATCAGGAGCAAACGGCTCCTGTAAAGACATCTTTCTCAAATCCGTGTATAGTTGACAATTTACAAAAAATTGTAGTGGATTCCCACTCGCACATGCTTGTCTAATGCAGAGTTGACTATCCATAAGATTATGGCTTAAGGAAAGACATGAAAATCCATATTAATGGTTGCCCCTTTAAGCGCTAGCGCGCTGTGGATGGTAAAACAACTCACCATCGTTTCATTACAAAGATTGACAGTCCCATCACTCACCATGGAATAACCTTTTCTAGTTGCCAAAAGATTGACTAGTCCCTGACAAACGACACACAGGTAAAGGAATCTCAAATCCGTTGGAGGCTGTAAATGGTTTTGCCCAAACCATATTGTATTTTCACTCACCAAGTTTCAAGTACGAAGTTGAAATGGTTCTCAGTTGACCATGGACTTACAACCTTCTGGTGCCAAAGAACTGACTACTCCTAGAGTTAATGGGTAACTGGTAAAGAGACATCCAATCCAGTTACATTTTTCAATGAATCACCTCTCACAGGGAGTTAACACATACCTGGACGGATGAGAATAACTGAATAATTTTTTTGAATTGATGTACATACATTGTCAATGGTGCTGTTGCTGGCAAAGTCTGGAAGTTGCTTGCTTAAAGATTGTTGCTGTCTCAATTGATTCTCTAGTCAATAACGAGATCATGCTGGTTCTATTTGATGCTGCTGTTACTTCCTAATTTCTGCTGCTTGTGTTGCTGCTGCTGCTTCTTTGTTCCTGCTGTTTTTCAATCCTCTTGCTTCGAGAAGATCTATCTAGAAACTTGGTTTTAACGGAGTCAACACCAAGTTTAGGGGAGGATTGTTGGAACTTATTGAAAACGACTAAGTGTCGTTTCTGCTGTTAGAGATGTTCGCTCGTGCTGATAAGCATATAAGGTCGTTCCTCCTAGCAGGTAGTTTCAAGTACGTCCTAGCTGAATATGTTCTGCTGGTTCATGTTTCTCGTTCACTCTGCTATGACAGCGATAGAAATCAGCTGATTAATGTTTCTGCAGGTCATGTTCTTGAATTCTGGCTGACAGAGATAGAATCGCGTGATTGTTATTTTTTTTTAAATTAAAAACGAAATTAATGTAATTAAGGATGATATTATATTCTAGTATTATCTCATTAACATAGTAATGAGATAAATTATGAAGAATTGAAATTGATTGTATATCTCTTACGAAATTTTAGTTTTCTTGTTGACCAATTTAGGGTTTCTTCTCTATAAAAGAGAACCTTTAGCATTAGGGTTAGACATCGATTGTAAAAACACAAAATCAATTTATTATCAATAGAGAGATCTATAGAGGATCGTTATTCATAGTATTCTTCTTTATTGAATCGTTTAGTTCCCTGAGCGCGAGCCTAAACAGTTGATAGAGGTCATCTCACGTATGTGTTCTTGTGATTACATAAGTACTATACATACTTCAAAGGCTAGAAAGATCTTCTAGTTCTAACGATCCTAACACTACTTAAACTACTTGGCCCACCATGCACCGCGACGCTCCGGCGACAAGATAAGAAATGCAATGATGTGCCAAGTACATAGACCAATCCCGCGCCAACCACAACAGGAGCTAACACCCATCACCTCACCATGGCCATTCCACAAATGGGGTATCGACATCGCTGGTCCCTTCCCTGTTGCAGCGGGAGGATTGAAATTCCTTATTGTGGCTATAGACTACTTTACTAAATGGACGAGGGCAAAGCGTCGCCACAATCACAGGATCAGGTAAAACGATTGTTTGGATAACATTGTGTGCCGTTTTGAATTACCTGAGAAATAGTTTCGACAAAATGGAAACTATTCTGTGATAACCCTTCAAAAGACATTGGCGCGAGATTAAGCCTTACAGCAAGCGTTTTGTCTTCTTAAAAACACCTACAAGACCAATGTTTGGTGAGCGCCGCGCAAATCGAAGTCTAGGCGAAGGAATCAAAGCGCGCCTGGATAGACATAAAGGCAGGTGGGTAGAGGAATTGTCACATGTCTTGTGGGCACATCGCACAACAATAAAAGTTAGCACAGGGGACACTCCCTTCTCTCTTGTCTATGGGACGGAAGCCGTTATACCACCGAAATACGGAATGCCAACCTATTCGTACCGTGGAGTCAATATCGCAAACAATGACGACGAGCCGACAGTATAGACTTGGACATAGTTGGAGGCAAGGGCGCGAACAAGCAGCCATTACGTGAGGAAACGCAAAGTTAAAAATGAAGGATACTAAGATCCGCTAAAGTTCGAAGAGTCTCATTAGCCCAGAGACTTCGTGTATCGTGCTAACGACCAAGCCACGCGGAAGACACAGGAAAGCTGGGACCAAAGTGGGAAGGACCCTACGAGGTTACGGAAGCACTTGGAAAAGGAGCATACAAGCAACGTGAACCATGGATGGGCATAGTATGTCCCGCCACGTGGAATATCGCAATCTCAAGAAATGCTATCTTTAGTGAAGTCTCACTGGGTATATGCGTACTTATGTTTTTTTTAAGAACAATGATTTTTTATTTTTGGGCAAGTATTAAATAAAATTCGTGTTCAAAGCTAACTCCGCGACACAATACACTTTACATGCTTATTGTGAGACTATTATGTATCAATATGTGTTGTTACATATTCTGTCCTACGCGGACGTGCATGCACCTAATAACTCCCACGATTGGAAAAGATGATAAACCTACTAAAAATGACGACTTTGAGTAAAAGGGTTGCAAACCCATCAACATTGGATCATGAATCCTTTAAACACTTTCGCTCAAGACGTTGGAGTAAGTTTTAAAATCGCATTTCACGATGATGCGCAGCACGCACACGATGCACGTTAACAAATAGAAGGTCAAAACTTTTGACTTCTTGATATGGTATTAGCGGTACGCCGCATGTAATTGTAATGTCAACCCATACATGTAAACTTAGCATATTTTGCAGTCATGAACTTTGTAATGACTATGTTCACAACAATTTGACAAATAGCACATCACAAACAAGTCTTTCATGCAAAGGCAATTAATTGTGCACAAACATATTGTCAACTTTTATAACTTATATTGTGTGCGTACAATCGCACAAGCCACAACAACAAACAACCCATACTATGGGTCCCAAAGGATAACTTTTACAAAAGAACCATGAGTTTGATTAAACAAAATTTGCCAACATACACAAAAACGATAAGTTTGCACAAGGAAGAAAGCCTAGATGTTGTGACAACGACTTTGCTCTGAACTGCCAACTTGGTACGCAGCATCTCCAGCCTCCTTAAGCTTCCCCAGAAGTTTACTATCTTTAGGTGACACAGTCGCCACGCTAACTGGTACTCCATCAGAACGGGGGATGTGCGCTGCACCAACACCGCATAATATTGCCTTGCCCTTCACCCCCTTCTTCTTAGCAAGCCTTATGGCGTGGGCCTCTAAAGACTCCTTCAACGGAATCTCCTTCTCAAGTGCAAAAGGATTAAGGATGTCACGCGGACGGGCAAAGATAGGAACCTGCAGTTGCGCCACGTCCCGCTTGTGAAAGTAATCAGCGGGGCCTCACGCCCTCGTGGCATGCCTAGCCAAGGTTAACCCCGCCATTATCACATCTATGGGTAATCCTTCACTGCTCCAGCTGTTGCCAATCGGAGGCACTCTAACAATTTCATCGTCTCCATCGCAGCAACAAGCTCCTCATATGCATTATCATTATATCCCAGACCTTTTGCGGCAGGCACTAGTCAGCAACTTCTTTTTCATGCAGTCTTTCCGACGCTTCCTTCCCGCCTTACCACTGCCATGCACACTTCACATATATACATCCCCCAACAAGGACACGCTTGACCTCCTGAGATTCCAAAGTGCTCATGGCAGCAAGGCGCAGACCATGGCTTATGAGCCACCTACGCTCAGCAATAGCGGACAACATGTGAGGGTAAAGCTCCTCATCATACTCAATACTGAGTTTGCGTAACTTCTCCTCCTGCTTCTCCAACAGCTCCTCCACTCTCTGGCGAAACTCATCCAGCCCAGCAAAATGGTTGTTCTTACCCCCCTCCAAGTACTTCACTGCCCAGTGACAACTTGCCTTGTAATCCGCAGAATTCGCACGCTCTTGCTCTACCTTGACAAGCAGTGCCATTTTTTCCTCGGCAAGCTTTTGTGCATGAGACCTCGACGACTCTGCCTCAGCCTGCGCATCTGCCAACTGTGTCTTCAGCAGCAGAATCTCTTCATCCTTCTGTACACTCTGGCTGCGTTCACTAGAAAACCTTGCTCTCAGCTGCGCCACCAGCGCGGCTTGCTGCGCAGTGACCATATCAAACTCCTCCATAAGCTGATCCACTGGCATGCCCTCAAATGCCTTGGGACCTGTCTCCCGATCCCTCCTTGATATGTCATCAGCAGTCAAGGGACTAGTCTGGGGAGGGGACTGTCCAGCATGCGTCACCGGCGCAGAGGAATCGCTAGTAGCCTCGACACTGCGCACAAATAGCAAACAACCAACCAATAATGAGGATTCCACATTACTTTATTATGATTGCGTACAATAAACACTACTACTGGACGGACATAGAGGCTACGTTACTTACTTGAGGGGAGGAGTCTCGGTTTCCTCCTCAGTCGATGTACTACCGCCTAGACTGACATAACGCACCCTCTTTGACGTGCCCGCGCCGTCATCACTGGTGCCCCTTTTGCGTTTCAACCCAGAGTCAACTTCTCCGGCCTCGCTTTCAGCCCCTGCGACATCAGCATCCTCTGAAGAACCAACGCTTGTTGCGTCTGGCCTGGGGGGCTCCGCAGTTGCACCTGGTACACTGCGCAGTGGTATAGAAAGGCTTCCGAGTATGCGTTGATAGGGATACGGTTCTCATTTATAAGTTCCGCATCCTCCATACTATACGACCCGGGGGGTGGACGCTTATCCCCCGGCAATGACCCCCGCGTATGGAAAACGATACCCATCCGTTTGACCACGAGGTGTGATAGAAGGCTCGGAACAAATGGACCGTGGGATGAATTGCCAATAGGCGGCAATTAACCTCGAAATTGGTTATTTTTGCCGCGCCTATGCAGTGCAATTGGGAAATATGAAGACGATAATGATTCAGGACGTTGCACATGAACAACGAAAGGGGTACACGTTGATTGGCAAATTCAAAGAACCGTGTGTATACCCCAACCTTCCCCACTGGGAAATCCGCTATACTCGCACTCGCAGCCGGCACTTCCGGGTGTAGTGCGGATGGGATGTAATACTCAGATGTGAACTCACGAAGTTCCTCATCTGTTATTTCTGATGTAAAATCAGTAAGTTGCAACACCATGATTTGTGAAGTAAGGGTTTAGATGCGCACGCGCGTATTACCTGTGTCTGATTTTTAAGGATTAATAGAAGCTTTATCAATGGTGGTGGAAGAGATTTCTTTGTGAAGCAAGAGATTTCTTTTTACTGTGGCAATAACAGTGAAATGGAGGCGAACCCTTATATAGGGCAAGTTGTTACTGACACGACGCCGGATGAGGAACACGTGTCCCCCACTTGTCCTAATCGTGTGGTAGGGGTGCAACATATAAGCTATGTTCTAGCTACTTTTTCACGAATTACGAAGAGGCACTTTTGCGACTCAAGTTGACCAGATTCATTGTTTTGGGCGGGATAATTTCTTGTTTCTTCCACAACACGCATCCAGGGATATTTACCGCGACTATTTGTAGTCTAGCATCCGCGGTCTTACCAAGCGCATACTAGACTGGGGGGACATGATGACGTATAGTCCAACCTCGGGTCATGAACCCGACCCGCGAATAGTACTTATACCCAGGCCCATAATGAATGGGCCATAGCGACATCAATACGGGTTTCCAAGGCCCGAGTGGTACTGCCTATAGAGAAGCCCATGACATATGGGCTATCGCGGCGAGGATTTAGGCCCATGAGGCCCAACTAGCGCACACGTGCGCATGTATCTAGAACACCCGTTACGAACGAGTCATAATCATGAGGAGGGCCCACTAGTTACTAAATAATGGCGGTTACTAAATAAACGGTGAGGCCTCTAGGATACTAACCTAATTAATGGGACAAAGCCCATTAGGGTTCGGTGAGTATATAAAGAGCACCTCGGCTCTCATCTAAGGTATGCTCTCATAACCCTAACTTTCTACCTAAACCTAAACCGATTACTTACTCTCACGCCGGAGGATAATCGTGGGAGACAATCCCACGGTAAGCCTAACGGCGCTTTGTTTTCTTAGTGCGCAGGTCTCATACATCAAGACTTAATTGATACAGGAACCGGAGCCTAACAGATCCGTATTACACCTAATTCGGACCTAATCAAGGATCGTCCATCTTTTGTATCAACACTACAAATGATAAACTAATCTACTAAGAGTCACTAGGTGGTCCATGTGGCTCAGAAGGTCCCTCGGTCCCATCAAAAGAAGAGTTCTTTGATTTCTTTCTCAGACGCTCAGTGTCTTCATCATCAGATGGCGGCTTCGGAACAGCCCCAATACGAACCATATCTAAATAAAACCTCATGTTCCACACCCGGGACTCGTGTAAACTCCTCTCAGCA